>CM074957.1:14696270-14709826 GCA_037577455.1 Pangasius macronema | reverse complement strand
CCTCGAGAGAGTCCAGCTCCATACCAACCACTGAACCAGCTCTTCTGACCACCTTGTCCAGTCTCTTAGCATCCCTTAATTTATGGATCTGCCTATATAATAAATTCAGTTAAATGAACATGTTAAATGAACATGTACAGTTACCTCACCAGCTCTCTACATTTAGCTGCAGCCTGAAAATCCCTTAATAACCCAACTAATCAATCAGAATAAAAAATTAAAAAAACACCTTGAGGGCAATCTGTCCAATCTAAAGTGGTAGGTAACCTTTCCGTTAATCCATTAAATAGAAGAATAAAGCCGTGTAAATGTTTGTGATTATTTTCACTATCAGAATCTCTCTGTGGTGTTTTGAGTCTTTGGCATTACATTCACACAGCAGGCAAAAGTGGCCCAAATCTGATTTACTGACCAAATCTGATTTTATTTTTAGGCTGCTCACACTATGTTTGAGCACACTATAGCCTTTATCCGACATCAGTCAGTACATAACATGCTCCTAAACTGACCCGCCTGCGCAAAGGAACATTATGTCACTTGATGTGTTCAAGCTTGCTGTATAAAGGGCACATTATTTGGCAATGGCCACTTCTTTGGTTGAGATCTTGAGATCTCTTGAAACATTGAGCGGTTGTGATATGTGTCTTCTTATTTTGCTTGTACAGCAACATCATCCCAAATGTTTGTGAGGTCCATTATCTCACTATCCCACCACTGAAATCCTCCTTCATTGTTATCCTCCATCTTTCCTTCCTGGTAGCATGAAATTATGATGAATGTCAAGTTTGTTTGATGTAAAATTCGCATGAATTGCATTAGAAGTTGCGTTGCCACGTATCACATATGTATTGAATGAAAATTGAATGAACATATGAAAATGGCCCAAATCGGAATTGAAAATGTCAGATTCAATGTGTTTTTTGCTATTCACACAGCAAGTAGCAAATCTGTATCACATTTGAAGAAAAAGTTTGAATTTGGCCACTTTTGCCTGCTGTATGAACGTAGCCATAATGTACTCCTTGTGCAATAAAATAGTCATGTAAATATACACCACTCGTTATAGATTTGAAACTATTTAATCCAACATTAACATTAATTCAGCATTAGCTAACATTTGAGGCAGATGTGTAATGCAAACTGATGTTCTGCATGCAATATTTGTTTGATATTAATTGGGAATACAATGGCTTTTAATAAGGGCAACCTTAGCAGATGAGTAAAGACATTATAGCAATGGATAATGTGCATTTTAAATTATGTTCAATAAACAGAATGTCCTTATTTTTCAATCTCAGGAAAATATCAAATACCAAGCAAGTCTGCTTCTTGCTGTGCGTTTAATAATCACAATTTCATGACTGTTTGATGAGATGGAAATCATTTAGAACTCATTAAAAACACATGCAGCATGATTAAAAACCTGTGTGCTGACTAAACTGCAGGCTGTGAGTGTTCATCTTGCGTCAGATTACACTGTGGACAATAAACTGGATGACTTCTTTCTTTTTTTTTTTCCATGAAACTTGATTGGACCTTATTGTTTCTTTGATGTAGTGACACGCGGGTGTTTGGGTCCTGCTGTCTATCACACCACAATACAAGCAGAAAACTCGTATTGTTACCATCTCCAAGTTACTGAGGGTCTCACATTAACCCTTGGGTCTAGTAATATGCCAGTATAACAGTATACTATGACATTTAGCACATTATAGCATTAATCACTTAATAGATCACAAAAACTAGGTGAAGTGTTTCTTGAAGAATGCTAGAATATTTGCAGCTTTTTAAAGAGCAAACATACCAGACACAAATCAAAGAAAATTATATTATATTAATTTTCAATTATATTTAAAAAATATATTAAAATACGCTGTATCAGAAAGTGCACTGCCATGTGCTAGAGAAAAAGCTGTGAGCAATTGCGTGAGAGTTCAACTGGTCTGTGTGTCAGTAAGATAGCTGCAGGTGTGTGTGTGTGTGTGTGTGTGTGTGTGTGTGTGTGTGTGTGTATGGAAAATACACTATGCTTCTGTTGGAGTGTTTGGTTTCACAGATAGTCAGCAGAGCTTGATTGCAAGTGCATGTTTTGGCTGTCTGGCATCTGTCTGCACATTATTATGAGATGATGGGGCGAGTGAGAGAGAGAGAGATAGAGAGAGATTTTTTTTTTTTGCATTTTAATGCAGATGCTACCTCTGTAGATTGTTAATATACAATTCTTGGAACTTCTACTGCTATTAGCCTGTCAGTTTTATGATATTAGTTTATTGCTGTATATTGCTGTTTATTATTGATGCAGATCAACAGGGGGTTATGGAAGGCAGGTATACTGTATATAAATAAATATTTATAGATACAAAAATTATGCTTTAAAGTTGTAAACTTTTGCATAATGATAATTAAAAGTTTCTTAATGATAATTATGAAATAATAATGTTTATATATACACATACATATATGTATATATACATACATATATATATATTTACACACACACACACACACACATATACACACATGTACAGTTGAGATCAAAAGTTTAATTATTTTACCAAAATAAGATGGATCATGCAAAATGCATGTTATTGTTTATTTAATGCTGACCTGAATAGGATATTTCATATAAAAGATGTTTACATATAGTCCACAAGAGAAAATAATAGTTGAATTTATAAAAATGATCCCGTTCAAAAGTTTACATCCACTTGATTCTTTAATACCGTGCTGTTACCTGAATGAGCCACAGCTGTGTTTTTTTGTTTTTGATAGTTCATTTGACTGTTCATAAGTCCCTTGTTTGCCCTGAACAGTTAAACTGCCTGCTGCTCTTCAGAAAAATCCTTTGTATGATCTGTCTTTTTTTGGTAAAATAATTAACATTTTGCAGATTCTGAAAAGAGGATGTAAACTTTTGACCTCAGCTGTATATAATGTTTGTCTGAAAAGCAGAGCTGAGGAGTTCAAATCCATTGAAAAACAACATTATTGAGAAACCACTATAAAGCTACTACTTAGATTTTGCTTTAGACTTGCTTTAGAATGTTTGCTTAGACTAAACATGTAGGTGCATCAGTCTGCATCATGGTACTGTATGTCATTGTAGTTTAATTATAAATGTTTAATAAGCAAGAATTAACTTAAATAATTAACAAAACATTAACAAAACATTTTAAGATTATTTGAGAATTTCTAGGTTTTTCTTTGTTGAGAAGTTTAATAACCTTGTTAATACACTTACAACTTATAAACCCCTAATGCATGGTTATTGTTAACTCTTATTTATGGCCAGTATCCATCTTTATGGAGAAAATCTTCTTTTTTAAATTACATTCTCAAGACCCCTATTGTCTCTTAAATTTTCTCCCCTTAAACATTAGAAAAGCTGAGCTAGAAATAGTGTTTCCATGAATCAAGAGAACACTCTGTCTTAGAAGCAACCCTGTCTCTTATTTTTAGGCTAAGGTTTTTTTAGTTACCAGAAACCATCTGTCATCCTCAGCACTGAGTTCATCCTGATCAATCTGTGTAGTGTGAGTGCACTGCAGGCTTGGGTTAAGCAGGTTTCTCTTACCTAGCATGACCCAGAGAAGAAGCAAGCACTCTTTGGAAATCAATGAAAGTATGTGCCTAAGCTGATTGTTCTTCTTATATAACTAACAANTTATTTATTATTCATTATTTATGCATCATACACAGCAGTGTTGCTTGTGTTATTAAACTCTGTGTATTCTCATTTTATCAGACACACCTTGATTGTCTACCTTGCAGTTGTACAACTAGGACTGTAGCTCATCTTTTTCTGTGTACAGTTATTGTTGGTCATTATCGAGCCTTTCATTAGTGGTTAGCCAATGAGTTGTTTAAAATTTCAGCAACATTGTTGAAGAGGTGTGCATCGACACACCGTTTAGAATGTCGTGTGAGTGAGATTTTTTTTTCTCCCTAATTTAGTCTTGGCCAATTCCCACCCATCAGTTAGGTCTCCCCTACCATATGACAGCTACCGAATGCAGATAATGAAGGCTATCATGTGCTTCAAAACATTGAAGCCAGCCAGCCACAACTTTTCATACTGCTGCTCATGCTGTGTCATGGGGTGGCATAATGCACTCAAAGGAATGCACTGCCCACCCCAACCACATTCATGGCCACAATTGGCAAGTGTCACTGTGATTGATACGGAAAAGAGAGTATGCCATCCCTCTCACCCAGAAAGTATGACCAGTTTTGCTCTCTTGGGCTCTCTTGGACTCTCTTGGCCATGGTCTGTGGCATCGTTGAGATTCAACCATACAATCTTTGGACAGTAATGTTTTTCTGTGGGAGTCTGTTCATATAAAAAGCTTGCAGGGCAAAGAAATGACACAGTAATTAATAAGGAAGCATGTTTGTCACAGTGAGCTGCATGTGCAGGACCTTTACCATGGTTGGTCTAAATTAAACTTTTTTCTAAATCCATTTATTTATTTATGCATCTGTAGTAATTGCTTTATACAGGGTTGCTGTGGTTTAAAGTCACCTATTTTTGTAATAATAATTACTTATAATTATATTTAATTATATTTAATCATAATTAGGGGCTCAGGTGAAGTTAGTGTTAATTAGAACATATCAGGCTTAAGGTTACAAAATACACATGGTTGGTTTACCTGATAAATTGGCCGATGATTGTAGATATAATCATTGGGCAATTTATTAGGTAAACCAACCATGTGTATTTTGGTCTGCTGCAGTAGACTTCCAGTACTTCATAAGCTGTCATGTCAATATCCCTATGCACAGAGTATAGCTAGGCAGTAGCTTTCAAACAGAAAAAGGAAAAATGATCCTAATTGACTAATTCTGATTCTCACCATAGCAGCTGGTAGCCAATAAAATGTGATTAAACAAATTAAGAGACGTGTTCCTTTGACTTCTTGAACTTTAATGAACTTCTTGACCTTTAATGAACATAATTAAAGCACAATTACTGCACAGAACACAGAGCTATTTGACAGGAAATAGCCTTGGTTGATATTTCTTGAATTAGCAGGTTATTGCCATAGATACTGTGTTTCATCATGGGGCAGGTTTTCACAAATTCTTCATTCTTGAAGGGTATCCTCACTTCAGTGGGTATGGAACAAACACACCACTAAGTCTATGGAAGTGTCAAAGTCTGGTGTAAAAAAAAAAGAAAAAATGCTGACCTATATAATATAATATGTAATATATATCCTACAGGCACTATGGGTAAATAAATGAAATAATAAAACAAACATGTGCACTATATGGCTAGAAGTATGTGGACAGCTGATGACAGCACCCATGTGTGGGCCTTCCCCTAACTGTTGCCACCAAGTTGGAAGCACACAATTGTCTAGAATGTCTTTTTATGCTGTAGCATTAAGATATTTTTTCAGCGGAATAAAGGGGCCCAAACCTGTTCCGGCATGACAATGCCCCTGTGCACAAGATTGGTGTAGAAGAGCCCGAGTGGCCCGAGCCCTGACCTCAACCCCAATGAACATCATTGGGAGGAACTGAAACACTAACTTTGTGCCAGGCCTTCTTCCTGGACATCAGTGCTCTTGTGGCTGAATGGGCAAAGTCCACACAGCCACGGTTCAGAATCTAGCAGAAAGCCTTTTCAGAAGAGTGGAGGCTGTTATAGCAGCAAAGAGGGAACAACTCAATATTAATGCCCATGGTTTTGGAATAAAAAAATGGATGTTCATATGTTCAATTTGGATTTTCAGTAGTCAGGTGTCCACATAATTTTGGCCATGTAGTCTATGTAGAAAAGTGTGGTGGGTGCATGCCATTTTATAAGCATTAATATGCCAGTGCACACAGTTAAATAACAAATACCAACCCCCAATCAATAGATATAGCCCCATCTGTCTACAGTTACAGTGTTGTACCATGCCCAAGCTGTATTGGTTACTAGCTGGAGGCAGGTTTCCACAAAAATGGCACTTTTACTCCCTGACTAATACACACTATTGAATTATGTACACGTCCACTGAAGACAGAGTACAGAACAGACCCACTTTTGTTTACAACTCCACTGAACACAGAGTGCACAACAGGCCCATTTTTGTGTTACCTTTTCTGCAATGCTCAGGAGCCACGACAAGAGGTACATTGTGTCATAACATTTTATTTAAGTTAGGCCATGTTTGTTTTTGTCTGTGCCTTCAGTGTGGCCTCTTCTCCACCCTGCATGATGCTAACCATATGATATGACCAGCATGGTCAGAGCTGTGTGCTAATGGCAGTCAGAGACGAACATTCATTAGCAGAATGCTCTGTTAACATGCATAGTCACAGCTATAATGGAGACCTCAGCATGAGGTGTACTCAAAGCCGAGCTCAAGTGTGCAATGAATCAGTATGGTGGGAAGGGGGTGGGTCTGCCTTGTTTTGATTTGTAAACGAGGCCATGTGTTCCTGGTTGCCAGCCAAATTAGTGCCCATAGCAGCATCCCCTGGTTGGCACATTAAAACAGGAAGTGGGATATGTGACGGATCATGAAGGGATAGTGTGCATTAAGGCACAACACATAGTGAATGGTTCTCATTACTCGTATTTGATATTTTTAGTATATTTTCAGAACAAATCAATATGTTCTTGCAACCTTAAAGTAAGATCACTAAAGTAAGTGTCATCTAGATTTTTATTTAAAGTGTATTCCAATGTTGGCTTATGAGCTACAGATTGGACAGCTGCTGTATTCCAAAAATACTAAAAGAACATAAAGATCATGAATTGACTGTGAAACAGTATAATAGATTCAGCCAGTAAAAGTTTTTTGCGGTTCTTAGGAGAGGAGTAAGTATGCAACAGCTGTTGGAATTAAGCTTCAACTGAAATGAGAAAACATAAAAAACAGTCTGACCCACTTACAGTATAAGCAAGACTCAGTGAATAGGTAAGCAACAAATTGGTTTTTGAAAGTGTTTCTTGGTGCTAAAATCAACATGATCAAAAGACATCATAATCGCAGAGAGAAAAGTGATAGAAAGCAGAAGAGGAAAAATACAACATTTCAAGGCACTAGAGGATGTGGATGTACAATTGTATGTGTGTGTTTTATGAATATGTGTGACGATATTCTTTAGTGCAAGAAAACCAGAAATTGGTTAAAATGGGAAGAGATGCTGCCAAATGATGCCTACACTTTTTCAGAAATGCAAATTGTGATAAGCAGGAGGTTGTGCCATAGAGCCAAAGGAGCTGATTGCAAATCAACAAAATAAATAACTATTGGTTAAATTTTCTACACCTCACGTGTAAGATACAGCACCAAACATTGGGCCTCATTTAGCAATCTTTTAGTAAAGTTGTGTGTAAATGTTTATGTAAGCCAAATCAAAAAATAAATCTCTGACAAATGCTGGAAACGCTGATTTTCTTTGCATTCACGTGCATATCACGTTCCTGGCACAGCTCATTTGCATAGAGTGATGCCCACAAAACTCCATAAAACGGTCAAGCGCACAGAGGGCTGGAAACATGAAATGGCTACTAAACGGTGAAAGAAAAGGCAGAAATGAAACCTATTTGGACTACAGTACAATGCCAATAAAAATATTTAGCAGTGTAGCAGCACCTGAAAGGTCAAATTAGATAAATTACAGAAAAGGTGAATTAGGTGTGAATTAACTGAGGTGAAAAGAAAATGGTGTGACATTAAAATGGAGGAGACACTGTACCCAGATGATCATGCACACCAAGCACATCACATAGGAAAACTGCTTTTTTCAAACTGTTTTACAAGTCTTGGCTGATGTTCTGCACAGCATTAAAAGAAGATGCCATGGCAAATAGAGCCAATTTATAAGCCAGCTTTCATCCTTAACAAAAAACAAAAAAATCAAATTGGTCTTTAAGCATCCTTTCCTTCATAAGCACGGCATGCACTAAACCTGCTGTCAAACTGAGGCATCTGTTTATGGCTTACAGCTATGCACAGACAGACCAACCTGTTCTATGTTTATAGGGTGGCATTTCTTTTGTCATAATTGAATGACTAGTTTTATTTATCTTAATTTATGGGTTTGTGTTACCTTTCTTTCTTTCTCTCTTTCTTTCTTTCAATTTTTTAGATTCTAATCTAAAAACTAATGCCAATAATATAATCGGTTAGGTTTTACAAAATCTTCTTAATGGTGTTCTTAGTCCCTAACCTAGTGAACTAGCAAGAGGATTTGTTTTTGAAAGAAACTACAAAGCACCTCCCTCTGGATAAAGGCCCTCTCTGCTAAATGCTGTAAATGGAATGAACATAAGCAATTTAAACTTGAAAGTATAATCCATACCTAAAAGTGTAGTAATCCATGCATATTATATGATTTGAAATCAATCAATTGCTGTTTACGTTAGTTAACCTTTGTATACATAAATTTACATGCACTCAGGAGCACGAAATTGTGAAATTATAGGCTTTTCATAAACACCAAATTTCTTGTAAATAAGTATCTGTATATGTATATAATATACATATATACCTTGCCCTCCAGAAATATTGCCACCCTTCATAAACATGAGCAAAATAATTGTATAAAATAAAGATTGCACATAATTTTACAAATAACAAGGATATACTATTTATATTGGTTCTAACATAAGATCTATCATATATTCATTCAAATTATTATCACTCCTAAGAAATATTTTAAATCCATAAATTTTTTTTTCTTTCTTGAAAAAAGCATATTTATTTGTTCTCAGCCTGCAGGATCTCTGTTGCCTTGAACCACATCCTGTTTCCTTGGAGTATAAAAATTAGTAGTTTAACAAGTTAAATCTTTTTGACAACCATTACCATCTTTTTGACAACCATTACCAAAATAAAAAACATACAGATGTCTGTTGAACAGCAATGGATAAAAAATACACAGGAAAATACAATGCAGTGGTGAGGCTTTAGTTGAGCACTGCTTGTGAGGGCAGAGTCATAGAGAAAGAGTGGGTAATTTCATGAATGAGCACACACCTGTGTGTGATTATCATTTCTCTTCTATTTTATATGCTGTGTGTCTTGCAGTGAGACGTGCCAAGCAGAGAGAGCCAGTGGTCAGAGCAAAAGTGATTTCATATGACAGTGTCCTGTAGAAGCCCTACAATAAATAAATAAAAATTGCTTTCTCTCACACCCGCCTCAAGAGGCTTTATTCTCCTTACACTAACAAGGGTGCAACAGTGATGCTGAAATCCGAGAAATTGCCATGCATACATCATGGAGACCTTGCCCCTAAAAAAAATTATCAAGTCCCTTGCCAGCAAGCCATCCTCAACCTGCATGTGGAGCAAGCTCATTATTTTGAGGCCCTGGCGGTGGCACAGGCCAAAGACAGACAGGCCCTCCAAAGCCTCCTTCAGCCTAGCAGTACTTTATCTAACCCCACCACAGCTGCAGTGCCTCTCACATTTACCATGAAGATGCCTCAGGATGAACTGAAGCCTTTCATCAAGTTTTTTGATTATGCCATCGTTATATGGCCTTAAACTGATTTGCAGTGGGATATTAGACTGCTCTGTCTGATATTAGGAGAAGCGTAGCTGGCCACAGAGTAGCTCAGAAAACAGAAAATCAACTGGAGTATCAGGATTTCAAGGAGGTGAACATCCTTTTGTATTTGCCTAGCAGCATTGGGATACCTGTCACAGGTGGATAATGACTGAAGGGCATGACATTCATTGAGATGTACGCAGCCAGTGTGCAGCATGCCACGAATGACAGCTAGTGTATCCTCTGGCCACTCTGAAAGCACCATTGCACTCACTTCCATTGATGAGGTCCCCTTCAAAAGAATTTATATGGTTGGGTCATTAGAATGGAATGCAGGAAGGCATCGCTTTGTGTTAGTTTGAGTGGATTACACAATGCTATATCTGTAAGAAGTGCCTCTGTGCAACATCTCAACACCCAGTGTTGTGGAGGCACTCCTGACTGTAATCTCCCATATCAAAATACTGAAATACTGTAAATCCTACCTGACCAGGGCACTACTTTCATAGCACTTACACTTAACAAACTGTACGAATTCAAAATGTTCTTGACTGTTCTTGACTGGCAACTAACAGGAGAAATTTCCACAGGCACTTTTGGTAAATTTCCTCTGGGTGGTGGTGGTGGTTGTGTGTCTAAATTATTAAGTATGGTAATGTTGAAAATGTTGCCATATTGAAAAGTGTGGACAGAAGCATACATAACCCTGCTCTTTCTCATGCTTACTTCCTGAGTCCTCATTCTCTGTATGCCAACCAGGGTGCACATTCCATTAAGCAGAAATAGGACCATAATATTTCACATGACTGAAACGGTTGGCAATTGCCAGATACTGGACACATGAGCACACTGTTCCTCTACACAGTGAAAAGGGTTTTTGGATTGCACAGATTCTTGTGGTTGTAAAGTTTCAAATTCAACCATTAAACAACACTTTCATAAAAGTTGTTTGGAAGCATTGCAAGAATGAAGCTCTTTTTGAGAGCATCTCAGGAACATGAGTGCCTGAACTGATGTCTCATCCAGGGTCTATCCCTGCCTTGTTCCCAGTGTTCACAGGATAGACTCCAGGAAGTAAGGAGAGAGAGAGAGAGAGAGAGAGAGAGAGAGAGAGAGAGAGAGAGAGAGAGAGAGAGAGAGCACAGCCATTAGTGACAGATCTCACACATGTTGTGCTGGGCAAATGACTCTTGGGTCAACAGAGGTTGTGAGTAAAAGAGCCTGCACTTTGAAGTTAATTACACATAATAGGCCCATGCATTAGTGAGGCTTTTGCTCCATCATCACTATGTGTGACTAATAGTAAAAACCAGGGGATAAGGGCAGGGGGGGATATGAACACATACAATAGATACAGACATATGCAGCACAGAGAAGCAAGCATAAATTGGATGGATTCTGTCCATGGGTTAAAGAGTTCATATGGCCAATTTTCAACCAAGGGGAACCCTGGATTATCTACATATGTCCTCCTGTGTACTCAGCCATGTGCCGGGTCACCCTTTAACTCACTCCACTTTTACCTCATTCAACTCTCTGGCAGAGGAGCTAACTCATTGTCATAATCATCATGCTTCCATTACACTTAGTGAAAGAGAACCTGCCATCTATGAATCTGACTCTGTTGCCACAATCCACACCAGCTGCCAGAGGCAATGAGGGCATAAAAATATCAGGGATCACCTCCATATTTACACACTGCCTTTGTCATTGCCAGGCACTTTTCTTAAAAACATTAGAGCAGAATGAACCCACTGTCCTTTTCTGAACACCCCAGCCATAGGGAACTTATACCACACAGAACAGTGTAAAATAATCACTAAAGTATAGCCAAATGTAAATCCTCTGTACTGCTTATTCTATACATGGTGCGAGGCAAACTACTAAGCCACCATGTCACTCTAGCCAAAAGTAAACCAATTAGGTTATTGTTTACAACATTGTTTGATAATGTTAGCTAGACATTTACATTAGGAAACTGTGCAGACTGCATTGAATCAAAATCTTTGAGTCAAACATAGGCTCTGTTTAGTTAAAACTGATTAGGCTCCCTAATCAATGTGGATTCTCTATAGCTTGTGTAAGTGTATGCTTTTTCAACCAAATGTTACTGCATGTTTAATGGTTCTGTATTATCCTTATTGATCCAATTATCCATAACATTTCAAACATTGTGCTTATTAGCCCAAGTTGGCTCTGTAAATTCTATAGAAGCCTCTTCTGACATTGCATTAATACATAATTTGTTCTCTTTAAGTATTCTGGTGTTTAGAAATCCTAAAACATTTTTCCTACCAGTTCATTCTCTTATCCAATTCCCTTGAGTGCCACTTCACAAGAGGTTTGATGGCCTGTGGTTGTCATGTGTAAGTCTAGCATCTAAGTTTAGGCAAATGTCTAACAGGTCACTTTGCACAAGAGTAGATGTGATGGTAAAAGGCACATAAGAGGTAGAGATGAAAAATGAGTGACAATCAGGACTAGACTGGTTAATAATATAACATTTTCAACATCACATTTCCTCATCACTTGCTGCCAGCAACTCACAGAAATTGCAACATCTCACATTTAAAGACCACTTAATGCTGGATAAAGGGACAACCTCAATGGTTAAATTGCCTGTAGGTTTTGTGTGTGTTTGTGTGTGTTATGATCTGCAATGTACTGGTATCTCTCTCAGGGTGTACTCCCCCTGTGCACTCAGAATTTACGGAACAGGCTCCAGATCCAATGTGACCCTGACCTCAATGATAATAGCATCTTACTAATACTCAAGGCTGCATTACGAAAGAAAGGACATAGTGTCACTCATGTGAAGCACCACTCTTAGAGTGTGCCGAATTAGTGAATCAGTGCTGGATCCAGCACATCTCCGGTAGTCTAATTAAGATACAAAGTTAATGTGGTATGGATATAGCAACGGAAAACCTAATGTCAGATTATCTAAATGTGCAAATCCTAAAATTGACACATAGTATGTTTTAGCATACACTCAAATAAACCATTTCAGTATGTGGATTAGAACTGACATGTTTTCATTTGATCAATAATAGGTATAGATAGATATGTACATAGTATTAGAGATTTCTATTTTGTCTGAATTTGTATTTTCAATCTATAATAATTTTCAGGATTGGCGTAACTATACCTTTTCTCTAATAATGCAGTAAAGCCTACATCTCTTTACATATTGGATAGGGTATAAACATGAAGTATACAACAGAAAAATCACAATTGCCAAACTAATGAATAAATTGACTACTGAACTAGGCAAGGTCACGTGATGTAAGATAAACCGTAAAGCGGCAGGTGCCTTCTCAGGCAGATCCGCGGCCACCTGCACGGGCTTTTATAACGCGGCGATCTCAGGAAGGTAATCAGCGTAAACGTGCAGCACCTGGCCACGCCTCTTTATAAGCCCCCTGATTACGTCACTCCGCGTGCGGACATAGATCTGCGCCAGGTAACAGAGCAGCGGCACGCTACGCTACGCGGGTTTTTGGATAAGTAAAAAAAAGAAGAAAATAAACAAAAGAAAATATTTAAGTTTAGAAAGAAAAGGATGGGGAGAAAAAAATATTGAGGGAAAGAAAGACAAGGGAGCTCAGAATATAAGAGGGAGTATTCTCTCCCATTTGGTGCCTTTAAGTTCGGCCAATAGGAAGGCCACTTTGAGTTGTGTTTTTCCGCCGCACCGCGGCGCTTTTGAGTTCAGCTGTTGGCTCTGAGTCTTCCCGGTCCAGTTTAATAAGCACTGCATCCTGTCCCATAGCGTTAGCTCAGCGGGTAACATTACGGCTTGCGGTTCACACCCTCCCCGGTTCGTGTCCCTCCCGGGTTTCGATACCAATGTAACAATCTTCAAAGTCAAGGAGGAGGTGGGAACTGAGTGAACTCAAACGTCACATTTTATTAATAAACAGAACTCGGACATAACAAACACCACACATAACACAACCATAAAACACGCATGTCTCTCTCCCTCAGGCGTCTCCAGGTGCTCCTTTATCATTCTCTCCCACTGATTAGACAACTCGGTGAAGTGAAGTGAAGTGA
>CM074957.1:14674149-14695372 GCA_037577455.1 Pangasius macronema | reverse complement strand
AATTTCCACCAGGCTGTCAGAGCTGATGCTATGGTTATTGCCTTGAAACAGGTGTGTTGTTTGACTGATTTACTGAGATCAAATACTTTTTACTCTCACTGTAAGTGTACTTTTTAACTTCTGTCGTATTCAATGCTTGACCTCACTAATGCTCTTGTGGCTCAATGGTGCTGTCTCTTATCACCTATAATTTAATCACATAAATTACAATATCATTTCAAGGCTTTTTTGGAAATTCCTAATGCTTTGCAAATGCATCCAGGAAATAAACAACATTTTTCATAAATGTGAATGGGTACTTGACTTCATCCATTACCAGCCTATGCAACATGAGCGGGATGATCCAAATGGCTGGTCAGTGAAGTAGGGAGGGGAATAGTTACCAGGATAAATGGGCAATAAATTGTCAAATTTGGCCTAAATGAAAGTTATGCATGGATACAGCAAACATAGTAATATGAATTAATGTTTGATGTGTTTCAAGTGCATTACAAATGTGGTTTTTGAATGCATGGAATCTTAAAGAGCCAGCTATTATTGGTGAGCTCACTTACTGAAAGGAAGCCAAAGTGCATATAATATCCCTGTATTGCAGATCAATAAATCAGAAAAGTGCAGCCCTGATAATAATAAGAAAAAGAGGAAAGTAGAAAGAAGTAACTGCAAAAATATGGGGATTCTTTGCTGCGTGTTATTTATACAGTCCTTGATGAGTCCAGTAATCAAGTGCATTTAGGGGAGATCTGTGACATCTACACTATGATAAATACTGTGATAAATCACAAAACCCAACAGCATATAAGATTAATGTAAATTAATTGGAGATTAATGTAAATTTTAATTAGTGAAGAACTACTGTATTATTCTGGCACTATTTAAAACATTGTAATTAGTGACTGATAAATGAAAGGGCTTAGAAAAGACCAACAAGCATACATTTCTTTCTTTCTCAAAGGAAGCAAGAATGTGATTTTTTTTTGTTCTGCCCTACTGTTATAACTGCAAATAAGATCAAATTTCACACAGGGCCACATATACCCTGTAATGCCTCTTATCTGGAACCTTTGCTATATAAAAAATAGTCTGGCATGTCTACTTGGATCATGGCAAGAAAAGTGGGGAATTAAGGTCCATTTTGGTCTATTTTGGCCTAATAATGCCCTTAACAGATGGTTATTTCTGCTCTCAGAGTCACCCTCTTTAGAGATCTTAAATGATTTCTAAATGTAGTGTGTGCTCCTGCTTTATAATTGATGTAAAGCTGCATCATGCATACATATATAATGAACTGACCTCTGGCCTGTGAGCATTGATTAATCTGAATCTGTGTATCTGATTTACCCTTCATATTTCAGCCATTTTACTTGTGACCATATCCGTAAGTAAATAAATTGACATATGGACATTTCTCGCTCTCTTGCGTGCNCACACACACACACACACACACACACACATATGCACAAAGAATCAAGTGGTGCATAGTACAGAGATAGTACTATGAGTTCAATAGTCCTCTGTTTTGTTTCAGGCTTAGAAAAAGAAAAATTCACAAGATAGAATGGAGAAAGAGAGAAAGATCATAATTAGTGTTCTCCTTCCTCTGTGTCCAAAACCATTCAAAATAGTTTGGACCAAAATTTTTCCTAGCTGGCTGTCTCTCCTATCCATCTTTCTCTTCATTGTCTGCTCCCTGGACAATAAATTGGACTACATCCAACTCCAGTAAACTATGTGGCATGAGTTTAGAGACTGCTGCGTCTTGGTTTTCATGGAGACATGGCTCAGTGACAGAGTTCTGGACACTGCCATTCAGCTAGCCAGGGTCGCCTTATTTCAAAATGTAGTTCTGTGCAGTAAGGCTCCAGGTGGTGGCTTGTGTGTTTACATCAACACGGAATGGTGCAAGAACTCGATGCTAGTTTCTAGTTACTTCTCATTGCTGGTGGAGTTTGTGACTGTCAGATGCTGACCATTTTATTTACCATGGGAATTCACCACTGTCCTTATAGTCCTTATTTCCCCAGCACTAACGCTAAGGTGGTGCTCTGTGAACTGTATGGGGCTATTGGCGAAATGCAAAACACACCACAACAGGCTGTTTATTGTCAGTGCTCCCTAAATTCCATCAGCATATGGACTTTGCAACAAGAGGGGCAAACATGCTGGATTTTGTCTACACAAACATCCCCGGCTCGTACCGGGCAGAGTACAGCCCCCACCTTGGCTACTCAGACCACGTCTATATTATGCTAATCCCAGCATAATATAGGCTACTCTATTTCTTTCTTAAATTGCTGCTAAAACACCATAAATGAAATACTGGATTGACCACTGCACTGTCCTTTACTGTGCCTACTGTCCTGTTTAGTAATTGCTGTACTGTCTTGCGCTGTTGCAGACATTTGCACACGTGCACTTTATGTAGTCCTGTGTATGTCTTTGTAGTCTTATTTAGTTTGTGTATTCTTGAACTTGAACTTGAATTCATGTCTTTTATGGACCTGACTTTGTGCCCAGGGGCACTGTTATGATGGAACAGGTTTGAGCCCTTTAGTTCCAGTGAAGGGAAAACTTAATGCAACAATATGCTATGACATCCTATTCAGTTGTGCGGCAGTTTAGGGAAGGCCCACATGTGGGTGTGATGGTCAGGTGTCCACATACCTTTGGCCTAATAGTGAAAGTGAATAAAACCTTAGGTTTATGTCAAGCACTGCAAATCCTCTAGAGGCCAAAATAGAATGAGCAGTACAGGAATTGGGGCCCAAGGTCAACATCCCAGAAGGAGTCACTTATAAACTGCAACATAGGCCTGCTTAAAGAACTGTTATCACTCTCTTTTGAAGCTGGTGTCTGCCTATTGTAAATGTTTTTGCAAAATACCTATTGGGTTTGTGCATCTGGTTTGGAAATATTTACTATTTTGTCCTATGAAGCTCTTGTATATTCTTCTTCATTTTGTATTAATAAATTCCTTTATCATCTGCCTGTTGTATCTGGGTTCACTGTGATTGTTCTTACCCCACGGAGATCACATGACATAAAAACTGAAACAGCAAGGCATACAGCTGAGACCGATAGTTTCCATACTATATACTATTTAAAACCCAAAAGACTCTCCTAAGAGCATAACAAGAGTAATTAATTAGTTACTGAAGGTAATACAGAGCATGAACACCCCAACACAAGACCTCTAGCAGCTAGACTGTCCACCAAAGGAGATAACAAAACAATGCAGTCCTCCTATAATTAATCTTCCATTTATGTCAGGTCTCCCAGAGAATGCTGAAAATTTCTAATCCAGTTTCTCATATCCAAGCTTCACCTTGCACAGTATCCCACCAAATGCTCTAAAGTGAAGTGAAGTGACATGTGGCCAAGTAGGATGACCCATACTTGGAATTTGTGCTCTGCATTTAACCCATCCAAGTGCGCACACACACAGTAGTGAACACGCACAAACACAATGAACACACACCCGTAGCAGTGGGCAGAGCAACTGGGGGGTATGGTGCCTTGCTCAAGGGTCTCACCTCAGTCATGGTATTGAGGGTGGAAGAGAGCGCTGGTCATTCACTCCCCCCACCTACAGTCCCTGCGGGACCTGAGACTGGAACCCATGACCTTCAGGTTCACCTTCGGGTTACAACTGCCCCCTAGAAGTGAAATACTGGTATGTGGTATGCTTCATCTCACTCCTCACTGGCCTTGCCCTATGGTAGGCAAACAGTCTGAACTGAGTAATCTAAAAGTTTGACCAGTAGGACATATGCAAATTTCAGTGACAGAAGTAACATATTGTATACTATGCTGCAGAAATCTATATATTGGCTGAAAGTTGATGTAACAAGGAGACTCTGCTGACAGCATTCTAAAACAGGGAATTCAGTGATCTAACAAGATCAAAGGATCTAACACAGTGTGGATAAAATTCATTAGAGAGGTTGATTTCCAAGACAGTCCTCACAATCAGTGGTACAGAGAGCAGAATCAGTGGCTTGGCCCTGAAACTTTGTAGCTGGTCATGACCCCAAGCTCACTGGGTCATGCAATTTTGGGTCAGTCAGTTATCGCCAGAGGAGACAGGAGACTGAATGCGTCAGCAGTGATGCCTGTACTGTGACGCAGGTGGCCTCTGAGGTAATCAGTACACTTAACTATGGTTAAAAGAAAATGCTGAAGATTGAAGCTGATTTACTTTATTTAAATTAAAATGACAAATATGTTAAAGACACTGTACAGAATGAAAGACAGCATATCACAAACAAATGTAAATTACACAAACCACATTAAAAATGGACTCAATTGAAATGCAACAATTGCTTAAGCACCCACAAATTTGCCCCACCCTAAACCTTGTTTCAATAACTGTCCTGAATCAGTGCTTGATGTGTTTTGGTTAGTGCTAATATTGGGTCATTTAGTGGAGTATTTTGAAATTCACCAGATGGTCACAGATGTTCAGCAGAGCAGAATAACCTGAGTAGTGGTGCACTGCGCTCTGCTAAAGGGTCAAAGACATACGGATGTCATTATATGCCGCTGTTCTACTGAATTAATGCTGCCTTGACATTAAATAAGTTATTTGGTTGATTGCACTTTGCTTGGATAGCAAAAGTATCATTGATTACTGAGAACATGTCAAATATACTCTACTGAAATAAAACTATTACTTGTTATTTTTCATATTAGGTATGGTTTTAAGCATAATTTAAAGGTTAAATTGAACTCCTATTAATAATAGTGCATTGTGTAAGAATAAATAATGTAAAAGTGCATGCTTTATTCTCATTCAAAGTACTGTATTTGATCAGAACCAACAAACCTGATTTCATAAAATCTGAAGGAATTCTTGCAAACAGATTTCATACAAAAGCAGCTGTAAAATACAGCAGATAATGAAATTAAGTTATATATGCTAACCCCAAACCTCAGTGGAATTAAGCAGTATTGCATGAACAAGATATACTGAATATCAGCATGGTTGTGATTTGGCCATAGGCACAAGGTAAAAAGCACAATTGGCAGTGTGAAATTGCTTTTATACAACAATTCTATAAACATTTAAAAAAATTTTAATTTAAAATTTAAAAAAAATTTAAATTTAAAAAAAAAACATCAAGTAACTGATATTTCATACCAAATTTGGCCAAATATTTTGTTTATTAAAAAAAAATAAATAAAAATAAATATTAATAATAATAATAATAATAATAATAATAATAATAATAACAACAGTTTCAATGTAATGAACTATTGCTTAAATTGGAATTTTATGTAGTGAACACTACAGTGGAGTGATACAAACAGTAAAATATACCAGTGTTGTTATATCAGCTTTCTTGGAATGCAGCTCATCCAATCAAATTAGTGGACAGGAAGTAACTGTTGTATAATAAGAGTATGTATGTAACATGCATGTAACAGTATGTACTGTTGTTGTGGTGGGGATTTATGCTTAATAAAGTCATTCCATTTTCTTTGCCAGAAGTGTGTCCTCTCCAACCTGATTGAAATCATTCTAACAGATTAATTCATAATTATTTGATATATTTTAAACCTCTGCAAACTCAAAACAAATCTTATGTTATTTCATACAATGCTAACCTCCACAACAGGGTTTTTAGACTGATTAGTACTCTTAATCTCTGATCTAGTGAACCAGTATGAGGATGTATTTATTGATAGAGACTTCAAAGCATTTCTGTTAGTGACTCTGGATAAGGACATTTGCCAAATACCATAAATGTAACTGTAAGTGTTTATCAGTGTAATAGTGTAGTACTAAACTGAAAAAAAAAATCTTGCAATCTTAAACTATAAATACACAATCAGTACACTTTTCAGCTGCCTGCCTGTAATTTTTGTTTTTCTCTCAGTAAGACTTGTGGCTGATTACATGTGTCTGTGGAGACGTTCAGCCTGCTCATGTGACTGTGATGTGGCAAATGCTCAGAAACATGTATGTACACAGTATGCACACAATGGGGTGTGTGGCTGTGTGTATACATTTACATTTATGGCATTTGGCAGACGCCCTTATCCAGAGCAACTTACATTTATTTCATTTACACAGCTGAGCTGTTGAGGGTTAAGGCCCTTGCTCAAGGGCCCAACAGTCACAGCCTGGTGGTGCTGGGGATTGATCGCATGACCTTCCGATCAGCAACACAACGTCTTAACCACTGAACTACCACTGCCATAGTTTCTTGCAATGACTATGAGGATAAAGTGTAGAAAGCTTTATTCTGAGAGTATTTACATTAATACAAAAGTCCTGAACAAGTGAAGTGTGAAACAATGAACTTATTTTGTTCTAACATTTCCCATCATTCTTCATGGAGTGAAAGAGTGGTTTGTGGCACATAAAGGGCAGAACTATCATGGCTATAATGTAATACTGTGAGTAGTGCACTTATAGGCAACATTGCTTCTGTCTCTATATCAAATTGTAATTGATAATTAAAATACACATTAAAATAAAATACTTTACATGTACAGTACAGGTAGTAAACCTATAAATCCATACTAGCAAAACAATTCTCACACATAGTAATGATTAGTGTGCTTAGCTCATACTGGTCAAGAATCTATTCAGAGATATTTATACTTTGATTGACTTTCACATTTATACCCTTTACTACAAAACTTGCCACACAAATTAAAAATAAATTACATAATCTTGCCAGCTAAAATACAATTGCATTGTTATGTTTTTGTAAATACCATATTATAAGTTTTTCTGAACGTAATTCACATTACAAATTCAAAATANAATAACAGCCTTAACTAGTGCAGTTTCTGTGTTGATAGGATTAGTGTGGAGCCAAATTTGCTTCATACATGGTTTCTCACAGCTAATTTTAATCCTTTAACTCCATGCCCTTGTATAAGTCAAAGATGAAACAGGTATAGATCAGTTTTAAAATACTGGCACTTTAGCATTTGTGTTTTAACATACTGCAAATCTCCTGTCTGCTTTGGCACAGCTGGGGACTGCTCCAGCACTATATTATCCCAGCTGGCAAATTCATCAACCATTGTTAATGTCCTGGTATCTTTCTTCCTCTCATAGTGGGGTGGCTGATACTGAACCTTAACAGTGACACATGACAGTTCATGTGCCCACTCAATAAAGCATCTGGCCAGAGATTGGACTCTATGTCCGTACTTATGTAACTGCTATTAGTGGAAGTGTGGGGAAGGTTCCACCAGGAGCTATACAGAATCAGGTGGATGATATGTCCTTTTACAAAATGAAATGGGCAAGAATGGTAGCTGGAGATTGCATCCTGATTTAAGGATGTTCTTTTTTCAATTCAGTTAAATTCACCATCTTACTTCCAACCTACCTTCTGCAACCACCTTCCTGATTCAAAATAACCAGTATTAGTTTGTGGGCTATCTATACCTTAGACCATGTACTCACAGGATAAAAATAACATGGTTTTGAATTTGCTTTGATTCAAATTAGTCAGTTAAAGATGTGAATATCCAGTCAACACACAACAATCCCCCAACCATCAATCCCTAGAAAAGTGTAGTTTCAATCCTTAGCCACTGCTTTCACACCTACACTGGAGGCTAATTTTGCTGTCATGGGCTGTCAGAGAACAGAGGTTCATTCTGACATGTGAGTCCTTACTACACCTAGTTCTCCATATCATTAGAGAGAGAGAGAGAGAGAGAGAGTGTATGTGTATGTGTGTTGCCTCCACTCTCTCTCCATTCATAATAATGACCAAATGTTGCTGGTGTAGCTCTGTGAACAGGGGTGTGAATATCACCATTTTCTGCATGATGTCAAAGAATCTGGCCTTTTAGA
This sequence comes from Pangasius macronema, assembly GCA_037577455.1. Taxonomy (NCBI): domain Eukaryota; kingdom Metazoa; phylum Chordata; class Actinopteri; order Siluriformes; family Pangasiidae; genus Pangasius; species Pangasius macronema. Next base: position 14,687,547 of record CM074957.1, on the reverse strand, counting down.
TTTGAACTAACCAGCCCATGTTAAACAGCAGAAAAATGAACACCACTAAAACCACTCCAAAAAAGGTCTCCAAACACATTTCTTAAGTTCATTCTTCTCACAAAATATTCCCAACCAAGTTATTTTTATAAAAAAGCAGAGTTAAAAGGTGTTACCAATACTTGTAGTCAGAAGATCACCATAATGATTGCAAAAAAATTTATAATTTATGTCCTAGTAGATGCAGTACATACAATAATCCACACATTTCTTGCCTTAGTGGTCTGTTAGTCTAAATCTACTTGAGTAAAAGATCAAAAAACTTTGTGAGGGGCTAGACTCAAAAAGGAATCCAACCTTCTGGGTGACACCATTGGGCACATGCGTCAAACACAAGGCCCATAGGCCAACTCCGACATAAACTTGGAAAAAGCAATAGTGAAATGGCCTGCAGTAAGCCTACACTACTGCTCAACATTTTCACACTATCCAGAATTCACAGAAAATCCATAACCCAACAACCACCATTACACAGCGCGTGTGAATACATCTCACTCTGCTTAATAATTCAGGTCATATAATTGCTACTGTTGTGAAAAAAACACTGAAATTTTGGGCTATTAAGTAAAGACACCATTAAGTAAAATGAACGTTTAATAAACATTTTTGCATACAGTCAACATTTAAAGAAACAGTGATAAAATAGTCAACAAGCCTATGAATGCAGCAAACAGCCAAGAACAAGAAAACTTTCTGCTAACAAAAAATTTTACTTTATACCATGGCTGCTAATAACATTTTATTTATCTTAGTTTTAAATAGAGTGAAATGTATTTAAAGAAGCACCAAAACATTACCATACAATGCATCCAACCTTAGACCCAGGGTCAATTTATCTTATCCAAGCCACCTTCTGGCATATTTATAGTGGGAGAAAACCAAAGAACCCAGTGGATAAGGGTAATATGAGCAGTGTCAGCACTAGGGGGCCGATGAGCAGAATAATATGACCTTTAGAGTAAATACCCTTGGCATCATGGCAGGTTGCCATTATATTTCTCCTAGAACCTAGGTAAAAGGGTGAGAGGATTTCATATGGCTAAGTCTCTGGGGTGAGCTAATAGTTAAGACAGCCTGAAAGGGAACTAGCTGCAAATAACCTTAGTGCTTTTGGTTTTCACAATACAGGTGGACTCAAAAGGTTACTTTCTGGACATTTTAAGATTGTTTAGATCTCAAACCATTTGTTGTTCAGACTACAACTCATTTACCATAGTGTAATAGCTATGTAACAATGAATTATGGATAGTGTCATTCAAAATGGTAATAATGCATGATGCTAATAGCATCTGTTAAACTGATTATAATAAGGTTTTTTTTTTTTTCATGAACACAGTCCTTTGTTTAATCGCATTTTATTGGATACCAGCTGCTGTGATGAGAAACAGCATTAGTCAGTTGAGATGATGCATCTTTCCTGTTTCTGTTTGGAAAACTACTAGCCAGATACCTTCACTATAAGCACAGAGTTTTCAAGCTGTGTGCTGGTGAAGTAGCCTGCTAGGCTTTACTGCAAAAGAAAAGTAGGTCAGGATTTATAATATAAAGTGTAATTATAACATGTTATTTTTATTGTCATATTATTATTTATGACAAAATGGTTTGTGGGTAGATTGTGCCTTAAATGAATAAATAACAAATCAGCATCCTTATTGTTGACTTTGTCGTGGCTCTACACATCCTCAGAGAAAGCCGTCTGAGTATTTCTTCTGAGTATGTGAGTATTCATCTGAGTATGTAACTTCTGTGAAGTTACAAAGCTGGAGCTATGTATGGTGGATATAAACAGTCTACACACCCTGTTAAAACTGCAGGTGAAGCAAAAAAATTAAACCAAAACAAATTATGCCAGATCTTTTTCCACCTATAATGTGATATAACAACAAAATTCAAATAGCAACAATAAATAAAAATGTTTCAGGAAAAACTTAAAAAAAATAATTACTAATTACTGAAATGTTTTTGCCTTAAGAGGGTGCTAATGTAACAAACAGGATGGAAAAGAAAGGAAAAGAAGGGCCCAAAGTAAAATAAACAGATTCATGCTCTCTCTCTAATGCCTGCCTCCAGAGTTCTCATTCTCCTCACAGCAGCCAAGGATTCACACCAGCATATTTGTGTTTATTTTGTTTCCTCATTTTGGTTTAAAATGAATATCACAGGGTAGAATCACTTTGGTATGCAGCTACAGGTTGTGCAATCATGACATACTTGTAGAATTTTGTTTCAAATAAAGTACATTGTATAGAAAGTATGATTTGCGATTTGGCCTTTACTATTAATAAGAGACATTACTGAACATTTTATTTAGCTCTGTTTATGCTTTCCCAGTTAAGCAAACAGTGGCCATGAAAAGCACATCCATGTGTTAACCCTGTAGCAGATGACTATCAAGAATAACATACTGGGTAAGGGCTGTTATTTTAACTCACCTAGTATTATTTGTAGACATTTTTGTCACCTAGCCTGCTTCATTGCTCCTGTGCTATTAATGAACTCTTTATTTGAGTTTTATATTTAAGTAATGTTTTATTAGACCTCTGTTTGTATTCTGCTTTGATTTGAACTTTAATTGCAAAATACTTTGTAAAATTCTTAGTGTGGCAGCATACATTACATAGTATCACCTGATACTGGTGCATCTTTTTTGAATACGAGTGTGAGAAATTGAGCTTAGTATCAGTATGGATATTGATGCATATCTATCAGAAACCTTAGGAAGCAAGTAAACTGGTCAGTTGTGCCTTTAAAATATAACAATGTATTCGATTTTTTTTTAACTCATTCAGTTATTGTAGAATGTCTATAATGCATAAGGATACAGAAACTCAAGTAATCACTCTTTACCCCCACGGTGATCAGAAAAGCATCTCAGAACACACAAAACATCGACCTTGAGATAGATCGGCTACTACAGCAGAAGGCCACATCAGGCTCCACTCCTGTCAGCCAAGAACAGGAATCTGAGGCTATCATAGGCACAAGCTCATTGAAACACGGACAATTGAAGATTAGGGGGAAAAAATCATCTGGTCTTTTTCCAGGCTTCAGCTGTCCAGTTTCAGTGAGCCTGTGTCCATGATAGCCTCAGATTCCTGTTCTTGGCTGACAGGAGTGGAACATATATTTATTTATTTTTTAATAAATCTGTGAGGGGGGTTGTGGGGGCATCCACTATGCCAGTAAAGAAGAGGTATCCATAAGAAAGTCCCATTTTAGTGCCCATAATGACATCTCTATTCCAAGAGTAAAATATAAAGTTAAAGCTGAAGTAGTTTAGTGTAAAGATGAGTTCTGATCACCTTAAGAGAGTATCAGTGGGAGGATTTATTTATGGTTGCAAATGAAGAAAATGATTTAGAGCTCTCAATCAACCTTCATTAAGAATGACTATGTATAGACTTTTCATGTCCATAAAAATCATAGGGTTGTTATGCACATAATATACAAAATTCTTTAACAAATGTAGGAAAAGACTAAATTGAATTGTAAAATGTATAGAAAATGGGATATTTTTTTCCTGTGGACAAAAACATTACAGATGCAATATGACATCCGGGATTCTTTCTTTCTTTCTTTTGTATTTTGTGGAGATAGAGATATAGAACCAGTAGCAAAAATTCACAGTTAGGTTCTGTGCTGAAGAAGGGAGATATGAGCAATAACTAACTGGATGGAGCACTGTGGCTGGGGAGTGATGTCATTGTCAATCAGTCTATAAATATTGGTATCAGAAAGTCTGCACTTCTTAATATAAACATCTTTTGCTTTAATCAATGTCTGAAAACAATGTTATTTCTTCTACTGAAATCTATAATACTTAAAACTGAGCAAGAGGTTCACCTTCCAACAGGACAACAAACCTACCCATACTGCCAAAGCTACCCTAGAGTGGTTCAAAATCAAGAACCTGCGTGTGAATTTCTTAGAATGTATTAGAATGGCCCAGACAAAGCCTAGACCGAAACTGTGGCCAGAGCCAGATTGAAAATCTGTGGGAGGACTTGAAAATTGCTGTTCACCAGTGGTTTCCACACAGTTTGACAAAGCTTGAGCAGTTTTGCTAAAAAAAAAAAAAAATATATATATATATATATATATAATGTGCAAGGCTGATATATTCCAGAAGTCTTGCAGATGTGATTGCAGGCATAAGTGTTTCTACCAAGTATTGACCAAGTATAGGGTGTGAATACTTACATAACTAACAAATGTCTGCCTTTTGTTTAATTAATATTTGTTTTACAATTTTAAAAAGACAAATCATTTTGCACCCTAAAAATAGAGTACTTTTGTGCACGGCTCTCGCGGTTATCCTTACAAACAGACAATCCTCACAAAGTCACTTGATACAGCTCTCGCATTTGTTTTCGTGAGAAAGTGGGATTTGGGGATCAGACACTCTTTGATGAAGGTCCATCCTGGTGCAAATTTGTGTGAGGATCAGCTGCAAGCGATCGTGTAGTCTGTACACCCCACAATCTGATTGGATAGGGAAAAAAATTACTGTGTGTTTTATTGCTGAATATACTAATCATTTTGATACTTAGAGACTTCATTTCATTATTTTTGAAGTCGGATTTTCTTTACAGACAAAGGAATGATGATAAGATATGTCACAGTACACAATACCAAATAAACAATATATACTCTCAAATGCTTTTCTCTCTGTGGTGATGTAACAGGCATGCGGTTCAGAAAGTACATCAAAAAGCATTGAAAAGAAGTCCAGCTAATGTTCAGAGAAATCAAGGATATCAGCTACTGCACTGAATAGTTTTCCCTTTTACCTCCCACCAGTATATTTACTCCATAATAATCCTCTTGCTCAGCCCCATCTCTTCCTTAGGGATTAGTGTAAGCATGGTGTGTTCTGATTGTAATCTGTTGGGTGCTTCTTTTAATTTAACTCACTGGAGAGACTCTGGGGTTTTTGTTGTTTGTTGCTTGGTGCATTTCTAGGAGTAGACTTAAAAGTTGTCATGATGATCTGGTTGGAGATTTATGAAAACATTAACCTGGGAGTTTCACTGCTGTTGTCGGATATTATGGATATTTACATATTTAGTTGAAAACCACCAAACACAACTGGAAACGGTTTGTAATGTAGACTAGATTCTCTCACACTCTCACACACACACACACACACACACAGTGTTACATGACAGACAAGACAGGAACAAGCTGTCCACTGAAAGAGCTCATGGAAAAGTGAAGTTCAATGCGTTCTCACCTGTTCGCCTCTAACCTTTAGAAGTGGAGGTTCTCCATCTCCATCCTCCACCTCTGTCCTTTGTAACAAATTAAACACACTGAGGGACATTTTAGATGAAGGCCTACAAAAGTTACATTTATTTATTTATTTTTTTAATTAAAAAAAAAAAATTCATTTACTGTCTTCCAGATGACTCTACTACATACTTCCTGTATGGCTGTTATGTGCATGTTGCAAGTCAAAACCAGGCCCTAAACAACTATACATAAAATAAACATATCCAACAAGTGAACCAATGTAAAACTGACCACAAACAGCTGCCAATGTCAGTGTCATTCATTTAATCATGCATCAATACCTACATAATTATGTAAGGGTCCACAGCTGCTATCATGCATTATACTGTTTTGAAGATTTAAAAACCTTCAAGCTTTGCAGTTACATAAATGGCAAAAGATATACAGAACCAGTGCTATTCCATTCTTACCATCAAAAACAGTATTTATAGCTATTATAGCAAATTTGCCTTTATGTCTCTTAAAAAAATGTGAATGTAACTTTGTGTCAACGGCTTTTATTCAGCCATAATTACACAACATTATTTTCACTTGATGACTGTGATGATATAATATTCAGCTATTATGCAAAGCCATATTGAGAGAATACAATGAATTTTAAAAGTCTACACACCACTGTTAAAATCACAGGTTTTTGTGCTGTAAAAAAATTAAACCAAGATATATCATGTCAGAACTTTTTCCACCATCGGTGAAACTACAATGTATAAAAATTCAGTGAAAAACAATCAGAAACCTTTTTAGGGGAAAAGGAAAAATAAAAAAACTTTCAATAACCTAGTTGCATAAGGTGCACACTCCTAAAATAATACTTTGTTGAAGTATCTTTTGATTTTATTACACCACTCACTCTTTTTGGGTAAAATTCTATCAGCATTACACATCTTGACTTGGCAATATTTTCCCACTATTTCTTGCAAGAATATTCTAGATCCATCAAATTGTGAAGGCATGTCCTGTGCACAGCCTGCTTCAGGTCACCCCACAGATTTTTAGTTGGATTCAGGTCTCAGTTCTGGCTTCTTCTTTTGGTGAAGTCACTCCTTTGTTGATTTGGATGTATGCTTTGGGTCATTGTTGTGCTGAAAGGTGAAATTCCTTTTCAACTTCAGCTTACTAGAAGTCACCTGAAGTGTTTTTACTAAAATTGACTGGTATTTGTAGCTATTCATTATTCCCTCCACTCTGATAAAAGACACAGTACTTGCTGAAGAAAAGCAGCCCTAAAGCATGATGCTGCCACCACCATGTTATACTGTGGGTATGGTCCTCTTTTGGTGATGTGCTTTTTTTGCACCAAACATAGATTTTGAAATTGGTCTCATCAGACCATAACACATTTGGTCACATGGTTTGGAGTGATTTAGTTGAGCCTGGATGTTTTTTCTAGCCACCCTTACTCCATAGCCCAGACATGTAAAGAATATGAGAGATTGTTGTCACATGTAGAGAATAATCAGTATTGTCATATTTCTTCAGCTCTATAATGTTGCTGTAGGTCTCTTGGCAGCCTCCCTGGTAAGTTTTTGTCTTGTCCTTTTATAAATTTTGGAGAGACGTCCTGTTCTTGGTGATGTCACTGTGGTGCTCCATTTTCTCCACTTGGTGATGGCCTTTACGGTGTCCCATGGTATATCTAATGTTTTGGAAATTCTTTTATACCCCTCTCCTGATCGATACCTTTCAACAAGTGAGATACCATGCATGCTTTGTAAGCTGTTTGTGGACCATGGCTTCAGCAATCGGGTTAACCCAAGATAATGTGAAGAAAATCCTACAGAAACAGCTAATCTTTATTCGGGGTTAATCAGAAGAATTTATTTGACAGCTGTATGATAATTAGAGATTGAATGTGATTGGGTCATTCTGAACACAGCCACATCCCCAATTATAAAAGGTATGCACACTTATGCAGCCAGTTTATGGTAACTTTTTCTTATTTTTCCTATTTTTTCTCTAAAATGTTTCTGATTGCCTCTCACTTAATTTTTACACATTGTAATTTCACTGTGAGGGTGGAAATAAGTTCTGACATGATTTATCGTGGGTTAATTTTTTTACATCACAAAAGCTGCCATTTGAACAGGAGTGTGTCAACTTTTTATATCCATTGTGCACACATGAGGCTATTATTTTTTACATTATTAGCTATAAAAACATTAGAGTAACTAAGCCTTGCAGGTTTAGAGTGTGGAAAAGGAAGATGGATTAAAGATGATAGTCTGTTTACATGGTTTCTTTGCAACAATCTCAACTGATAATCTTATGCTAATATGGTTGAATCCTGGGCTATACATGTCATTTTTCATCCACATCAGTTTAAAAGACACCAGAAATGAGCATTTGCTTATCACACCTTGCACGGCACCACGCTCCCTCCAATCCTCTAGCACTGCTCGACTGGTCCCACCATCTCTCGGTACAAAGAAGGCATGCATCGAGACTCTTCTCTGTTCTGGCACTAAGGTGGTGGAATGAATTTCCCCCAGATGTCTGAACAGCTGAGTCACAGGCAGTCTTCAAACAACGTCTAAAGACTTACCTCTTCAGAAATTACTTAACTTAGCACTTACAAAAAAAAAATAAAAAATTACCTCCCCAACCCCAAGAGTTTTGGACTGATGGTATTGCTAGTTTGTAACCTAGTGAGCCAATATCAGAATGTATTTTTGATAGACTTCAAAGCATTAGTTTAAGTCGCTCTGGATAAGGGCGTTCTGCCAAATGCCAAATGCCATAAATGTAAATGTAAATGTTTCTTGATGCTTTTTTGTGGACATGATTAGCAACCGTTAGCAAGCAGATTAGCAAAGTTATTAGTGATTCTGGGCTGTTTAATGCACTGAAGGAATGTAATAACTTTCATTTTTGCTGAGGCAGAATGATACCAGTGATGAGAACAAAGACATCTGTAGTAATTAATGGAGATGGAGAGTCACTAATCCTACAATATGTTAACATTTACACTAACCCACTACATTTACATTTACATTTATGGCATTTAGCAGATGCCCTTATCCAGGGCGACTTACAATTATCTCATTTATACACCTGAGCAGTTGAGGGTTAAGGGTCTTGCTCAAGGGCCCAACAGTGGCAGCCTGGCAGTGCTGGGTTTTGAACTCTCAATCTTCCGATTAGGAGTCTAACGTCTTAACTACTGAGCTACCACTTCCCACTATTAAAATTATGATCAATAAAAGTATCTTAACTACAGATTTATGAATTAATCCTTTATTTAAGAATGTCATGGTGTGATATATGGTCGTGGGAGACAGGATACAAGTACATATAATCAATGTCCTCTTAATAATGAATCATAGCAGGGGTCAGGGTACAGGCAGACAGGGTTATCAGGAATATCCAAATCCATTGATCAAATAAAAAACACAGGTCAAAACAACAAGGAACATGAATTAGAACAAAATAAACTATGGCTTTTTGGTAGTTTAGTTTGATGGGACTTCACAGCAAGTTCAACAGACCAAGGTAAAACAAGATAAACTATTCAAGTGTTAATGCTAAACAGGTGAACACATGGGTAACAGACCAATGGCATGGGATTGGTAGGAACCAGAACCAAAACGAAATTTACAAAATTTTTAAATTCCTCAGGCTCTAACAGCAGTTCACATAATTGACCCCCAAAAAATTTAGGGTGTAGGCTGTGCATGGTATTCACTCCACCAAAGACCATCCACCAACCTCTTTAATACATGCTTGGCTGAATTGTCATAACATTGCCTTTTGCAATTGTTAATGTGGTGATGTAATATGGCCCCTAACTGTTCTTTGGTGTGTCCCTGACATTTCCTATGTGCATGTCTTCTATGTTGTTAGAAAGTGTTTTGTGTTCCAGTACTGCATATCTTTTCTAATTTTGATAGCTAAGTCCAGGTCAGGCTGCTGTTTTGTCCTTGTTTTGTTTCCATTTTTTTTTTGTTTGTTTTTTTTTTGTGTGTGTGTCCAGTGAGACGTGTCTTTTATCATTGGAAAACCTCATTGTTGCCTCACAGTTTTGTCGTTTGAATTGGGTGATGCTGGGTATGTATTTATTTCTTTATTTATGTATGGTATTCTCCTCAGAGAATTAAAACAATTAGTGCGCCATCAACCCACTGTCACTTGGTTAGTGTTCCATCTACTTATGGTCTGCAGTTTGGGGTTCAAGGGGGTTTTCGAACCATGCCCAGTAATGGTGCCCTGGGGTCTGAGCTGGGGGAGCTTAAAGATATTTTAATGCGACAACAAGACCAGCTTAATCAGTTAACAGAAAGTATTGCCTTACTTCAGGGTAATCAAGGGCATAGTAGGCAGCCTCTTGATGGGTCAGTGATTTGTAGGTGGTGTCAGCACCTTAGTCACTTCGCTTGGGAGTGTGATGGTGAGAGGATTCCCTTTCTCTCTCATTCCAACTCCATAGCTTCCCCTCTACCATGTTCTTCTTCTGCTAGGCCCTCTGGTTCTCAGCAGGGGTTGGAAAACTAGCTGAGCCACAGTTTGTGTGGGGCTTCTACTGGCTCCAGTGTTACAGATAATGTGGCTACAATGGCTAACTTAAAGTCTTCTTGTCCCCCGGTGGATGTTTTGATTTGGTGGGATTAATGTTTCCTGTTTATTGGATACTGTGTCCATAGTGCCAGCAGTTATTTTGAGATTCTTTCTTAAACATTTTAGCTCATGGAGCTTGAAGCATCTACAGTCCTGTCTGTGGCTTCAGCTCAGGGCTGCTAATGGGTTAGCAATCCCCTATCTGGGTTACTTAGGGCTGGATGTTTCCCTTTGCAGGATGGTGGTGCCTGAGTGTGGCATATTGGTGGGAAAAGACCCTCAGGGGTGTCAGTGTTCCCTGGGTTCTTGGGATGAATGTGATTAGCAAGTGTTACTAGCTTTTGTTCAGTCAGCCTTATTTGATTTGCCCATAGTGTCCCAGGCCTCTGGCCCTGTTTTTCAAGACTTGCAACAGTGTCACCAGTTGTCACCAGTGTCTTCTGAACTGGGAAGTAACATCAGGTTAAGGCAGTGGAGGTCTAAACATATTCCAGGTGGTGTAACCAAATTTGTTGCAGCAAACTGTTCAGAATATCTTTCTGGTAATTCTGCACTTTTTAAGCCTTGTTATTGTGGCCTACCTGGAGGGCTTTTAGCCTCTCCTGATTTGGTCCGGGTGTCTAGAGATACAGTGTATGTTTCTATTGTTAATGTTGGTAACACTGATGTTTTGCAATTTGTTCATACCCATTGGGGTTATTTAAGCAACTTTGATGTAGTTAGTTTACCTAAAGGAGTAACTGAGCACTAAGTTGCTGGTTCATCTCCTCTTACCTCCAACTCAATCCAGAGCCCTTGATTTATGTAATCTTATCTAATCTTGATTTATCTAATCTTGGGCTGTACCAGCCTTATCTCCTGTGAAATTCCTCTTTTGGTTCCTGTCTGGCAGTGCTATAGGTGCTTGCTACCATCTGAGTATGAGTTTGTTAAGGCCCACATAAATCAGCTGCTTGAGGCACAGGTTATTCAGGAGAGCTGTAGCCCCTATGCTTCCCATATCATCCTGGTGCAAATAAAAGATGGCAGCCATCTTTGTGTGGATTACCGCCAGTTAAACCAGAAGACTCATAAGAATGCATTCCTGATGCCACGTATTAAGGAATCTTTAGATGCACTCTTGGGAGCCTGCTGGTTTTCCACTTTGGATTTAGCCAGCAGGTATAGCCAAGTTCCTGTGGCCAAGGAGGCCTTTTGTTGTCCTTTAATCATATTTTAATCATATGCCCTTTGGCCTTTGTAATGCCCCAAGTACCTTCCAGCACCTTATGCAACGCCCTTTTGGGGAGCAACATTGGCAGCCCTTCTTGTTCTACCTCGATGATGTTGTGGTATTTTCTTCCTCCATCTCACAGCATCTTGAGAAGTTCGAGGCAGTGTTGAGTTGCTTAAAGCAAGAAGGGCTTAAGGCTGATTTGGAGAAACGTGCTTTCTTCAGGCAGAAGGTTGGTTATTTAGGACATGTGATTTCCAACTCTGGTGTTTCTGTGGACCCAAAGAACATTGAGGCTGTGGTTAAGTGGCAGTGTTCCAGTCATGTGACGGAGCTGCAGTCTTTCTTGGGCTTTGCCAGCAATTGCCGTCGCTTTGTGGAGGGCTCCGCTAAGATGGCGGTGCCCCTGCCTAAGCTAATGGCAGAGCTAGTCAGCACAAAGTCCAAGAGGGAATCTGGATGGAGTTTTGCTCCTGCCTGGATGGAAACTTGTGAGCAAAGTTTTCAGGAGTTGAAGGCTAGACTTACCACTGCTCCTATGTTGTCCTAAGCCAATTTGGCTCTAACAATTTAGGAACAGAAAGGTAAGATCAGGCCAATAGCCTATGCTAACCTAGGCCTTCGCCCTCTGTAACATAACATGCTTAACTATAGCTCCATGAAGCTCAAGTTTTTGTCCCTGAAGTGGGCTGTTACCATTATTTTGAGAATATCTCCTAGGGCAGAAATGTATTATTTACACTGGTAACAATCCCTTGAGCCATCTTGCCTCTGCAAAGCTGGGAGCAAAGGAATAGCAATTGGTGCCCCAGCTTGCATGTTTTGATTATGAGATCAAGTATAGGTCTAGTAAAGTTAATAAAGATGTTATTAAAGATGCCCTTTCCAGACAGTATTTAACAGTTGATATGGACACTTCTGTCCCAGAGTCTTTACAGCAAGTCTTGGCTGTGCAACAGCCTTTGCAGGTGATTCAAACTGCCATTTTGGTCTTACTCTGCCATACTTCTTCTGATATGCATTGAGACGTCTTTAGACTGGGACTATAGGTCCGACAAAACTGAAAGACCTTTGTCTTCTTCGTAGGATGAGGTAACCGTCAGCAAGGCATTATCCACGTCCACTATGGCTTTGTTGCATCATTAGGATTGTTTAATGGAGACAGATGGTGCACTGCATTGCTGGACTTTTCAACCTGATGGGGGCGAAGAGGTTTTTCAAGTGATTTCACCAGCAGGGCTGTAGTTTTGAGAGCACCCTGATTCAACAGCTGTGCCACCTGTACGGAGTCACACGTACACATACCACACCTTACCATCTGGCTGGTAATGGACAATGCGAGCTCTTCAACAGGACCATGCATAATTTGTTGTGTACTCTGCCTGTCACTAGGAAGAGAGACTGGGCTTCCTGCCTTCCCCAGTTGATGTTATAACACCACACCAAATCAGTCAACTGGTGAGTCTCTGTATTTGCTTATGTTTGGTCAGGACCCTCAGTTGCTGGTGTATATTCTGCTGGGTAAGGTGTGAGAGCCAGAAGCTGGCACAGTCCATAACTGGGTCTGAGAGCATCATGCCCAACTTCAGGTTGCCTTTGGGGGGGCCAGAGAGCGGCTGGCCATTGCTGCCGCATGGAGTAGAGAATACCATGTCCAGAGGTATAATCTTTTTTTTCATTTTGTATATTACCAACAAGTTTGATTCAAGTGAAAAAATTAAAAACTTATTTTGGTTTATTGGGAACACACTTCTGACTTTTCATTGTACCCATGAATATGTGTCCTTCTACTGGGTGGTTCCTTGGGTGCTGTTCCCAGGGTGGCATAGTCATTATTGGTGCATTAGTTCCATAGAACAATGCCCCCCTCACATGCCACATTAACATTAATGCCCATATCTTTTAAAACAGTGAGGACTGACCAGCAAAGCGAATCACCTGGATGACTTTTTATGGGTAGAAACATTCTTCTATATAACCATCTGGTGATCCATACATTGTGAATGTGAGCTGGTCTGTATGCATCACAACTGGAGTGGAATCTACACTAAATGAAAAGTACCATGCTATTTTTATTTTACTTATAATTTCACTTACCACCTACTGTCTCTTCAGTTTTTTTCAATCCTGACCATTGATTGATTGATTGACTTTATTAATCCCAAAAGGAAATTTCACATCACAGCAAAGCTCACCACAAAAAAATAATAAATAAAAATATTGCACAATACTGTATTTCATACAGCCCCCCATGTTTCAAGCATCAAAGTATGCACTACACCATGTTATACAAAATAAAATTT
>CM074957.1:14607598-14648159 GCA_037577455.1 Pangasius macronema | reverse complement strand
GCAGGAGACTGAAGACTTCTTAGGCACTGGGATGATGGTCGTTGTCTTGAAGCATGTGGGAACAACGGCGCTGCTCATTGTAAATATAACAAATATTATGACGTATAAATTTAATAAAATCAGCCCTAACAGAAGAAAAAACAGACAAGTCTGTTTATGTGTAAACATATGCAGTTTTCCATGAAAACATCCACTATTTTTTGCTGGAATTGGTGTGATACCAGCACTGGTTATCGGATCAGTGACATCTCTAATCCTAATGCATTATCTTTTCTATAGTAACAGCTAATTCCCAGGGACTTGTATGGAAGATGAACCACATAATTTGTGACTAATAATAAATGGATAAAAAAATATTATTTAACATGTAATATGTTCTATGACAAAAAACATAGAATCATTGATCTGGTGAAGTGTTCTGTAAGGTGACATTTATTTAACCTTTATGAAAGGAGCCTCTGGTCTCAGCTTTCTTTGTAATTAAGTTTTCCTCCAGAGGAAAGTCTTTTGCTCTTTTCAGTTTCTCTGTAACATGACAAGCTTCCATATTTTTTCTTTTGCAAGAATGGAAAAGGTGATGGACTGGCTGTTTATAGCTGCTATAACACAAGTGATAATAGGAACAAACTTTTTTGTGGATGTTCCACAACATTAAATGTAACTCTAAACTGATTTTAAAAATTACAAAGTTGTTTTTTTTAAAAAATAATTGTTGGCAAATTGCACACCATATTCTCCTTATTTTGTGATACGTGAATTTTTTTTTTAGTCAGAAACCTCACCATGTTCATTGAGACGGAGACATCAGCCTGCATCACATGACCCATGTCATTGATTACCTACCCATACCAGCAAGCCTCTCCATGTTTTATTTTATAGTAAAACTAAACTGTTCATTTCATTATGAAATTGTGTTAAACCTCTCACTGCCAATTACTGTAGGTGACCCAGCGCATCACCTTTCACCTTCACCTATTGGGAAAATAAGCATGAGCTTGACTGTTATTATATAATCATTTAAGCTGTTGTTAGTCACGAGGGCTCTGTAGGCCAAGTTAGTCATTAGTGGAACCTGTATAATTAAAACGTGTTTTCTTTCCAGCAAAATATCTTTCATTGATGTTAATTAGTGTATTTAATAGTCTGGACATTGGGGAGCTCAGCAACTTTTTTTAAAGTTCCAGATGGACATAATTTTGAGATGTCTTGACTAAACAAAAAGAGCACCAAGTCAAATATTTGCAACCTAGTCAGTCAACAGCTACAGGTGTGTCATTTAAAAGGTCCTAACGCAACATTCAAAGCCCAGGTCAAGAGGAAAACAAACTGATGTCATCCCCTTGTCCTAAGAGAAAAAAGTAGGTCTGAAATGTCATCCTTTTTATTGCATATATTGTAAGGACAACTTCATCTGGGTCATTCTTTTCATTTGTTTGCTTTGTTTTGCTTTTGTTGTGAGCAACTGGGTTACATAACTTTGTGAATCGCCATCCTGCTTTCTTGAACCTTATTTGCGTCTTCTTTCCCTGCTGTGTGAAATCAGGGGAAAAAAGTAACCAGGTGCATACCCATTTGCACTGTTCTTTCATACTTTTTATGCCAGCTGAACAAGGAGGCAAAATAGGTCAGCATGGGTGAATGTGAAAGGATGAGGAAGTTACACTAAAAGGATTACATCCTACAGGAAGTAATACCTCTATATCTCAGTAGAATGATGTTTAACCTTAAATGGTAGTCTAAGCAGACCCATTTTAAATATTAATGAACATGTGTATTCTTAAACATATTCCTGGTTTTTCCACTAAGCAGAATATATTCTTAGTCATTAATAGCAGTCTTTATTCCCAGGCCTAATTAAACAGAATTATAATTCTAATGGCAGTACCATTCCTCATCCATGTGTCTATCAATTTATTTATATATTTAATATTTATATATTATTTATATATTATATATTTCTTTCTTGTCATCAAGATCTACCTGACTTGACTTCAGAGACTCATTAAACCATTGAGTGACACTGGGCCTCATTTNTTTGTGTAAGCCAAACCAAACACATTTTCCCACCAATTTTTGAAATTTATATAAATTTCAGGAAGGCTAATTTTCTTCATACTTGCATGTGTATGTTTACCACCCAAAAAGCATTCCTGATGCAGTTCATTTGCATGTAGTGATGCCCACAAAACCTCATAAAAAGTCAAGTGTACAAAGGGATGGGAGCACGAAATGACCGATGAGAGAAAAGGTGCAAAAGCAGAAGTGGAAGTTATTTTATCTCCCTTCTATACCAATATAATATTTTTTGCAGTATAACAGCACCTGAAAAGGTTCAAATCTAGAGACAAATTACAGAAACTTCTCTGAATTAGGTGTGAATTAAGTGAAGCGACGAGAAAATAGTGTGACATGAAAATGGAGGAGGAAAAAAATCTACACTGTATACCCAGGTGATCACTCACACCATGCATGTTACACAGGGAAACTTCAAAATTGCTTTAAGTGTCTTGGACAACATGTTGGACAAGTTGGTCTACAGTGTTGCACAGCATTTAAAGAAGATGCCATGGCAAGCAGAAATGATTTATAAGCCAGCTTTCAGCCTCTGAAGAAAAGAATCATACCAATCTTTTGACATCCTTACCCTCAAATGTGAAGTGACCTTAATCTTCCATCAGCTGAAACATTTGTTTATGGCTTAAGGCTATGCGAAGACAGACCTGCCCATCCTGACAAACATACAAACAATATTAACCTACTGATCAAAATAAACAGAATTAAATACCTAAACCCAACCGTGTGAAAGAACATCCATTATATTCTTTAATTGATGTCAATAATATAAACAACTGACTTTCACAAAATGTTTGTGATGGTTGATATTTACATTAGTTAGTCTTCTTATGTGTAAATTTACACACACTCAGGAGCACGAGGAGGATACAAATATTTTTTTCCAAAATTACAGGATTTTGCCAAATTTCTTGTGTAAATGCTCCTGTGAAATATTAAATGCTTATTTAGGTAAACATAGGTCGAACTAATTGTTCCAGGTAACAATAGAAAAAATACACGTACTACATTTAGATATGCTTCACAGTCACAGATCCCAACCCAGTTGAACAAATATGGGAGACTGACATGTCAAACAGCACTCTCTCCCATCAGAAGTGCAAAATATTTGTGTCAAGTGCAGACACAAGATATCTGTCATCTTTTATTCAGTTTTCTCTACAGTCACCTAATCTCATATAAATCTGTTAATCTGGCACAAAGTCTCCTTGTGATCAACTCCCATATCTGCAGTATAAGCAAGCTAACTGCAAATAAATATCTAAGACCTTTCAGGTGTCAGACAAAACAAGCTCTGTGCTTTGGAAGTAATAGAAATTAGAGATATTGTAGATTACATAATGCTTTTGTTAGACAGAGAATAAAGGCACAAGAGAGTACTTGTGCAAAGTTGCTAAGCTTTCATTGCCTCATGGCTCTGTCATGGTAGCAAAATCTGACTAACATGAACTGCACTTCCACATGCAATTAGTAAGACTATATGCTCTTAATAATATCCTTTTAACATGTTCTATGAAATAAATGTTCCTGTGGAGTGTGTGTAGATGTGGGTTTTCCAAAAAAAGCCATTTAGTATAGTTTAGTACATGACTTCACTTTAAAGTACACTTTAAAGGGTAATTACACCTCAACACATTTTTTTAAACTGAAGTGAATTGCTTTGTAAGAGCAAATCAAATGAATCTTGCTGAAGTTTTAATAGATCCATCCAAACTGTTAAGGTAATGGGAAAAAAAGGTTTTAATTCCACCTCTGGTTTAACACTGCTGTGGGCACAAATGATGTTATGGTACCCCAGTACGGAGACATTTCATATTATGCAATTTTACTGTCCTCCAGAAACACCTGTCCTCATTTTTTTTTCTTTTTTCTTGGTTGTTAGAGTTTAGCTTACTACTGCTTTTAGCAATATAATGCATTGTGAATTATTTGTTACTGTAAATGTAGCATACGTACATGTGCAACAAGGATAATAGGAACAGACAGGAAGGGAATAGTGGGTAACCATTTTCATACCATGGAGTCTGGCTGACAGATAAATTACATTACTTACTGCATACATATGAAAGCTCTGGCTAACATGGCAGTCTTCCCTACAGACACATTCCCTTTGTGCAAGTTTGTACAACAATCACACCCGTGTTGTAAGAGCAGTGTGAAAGTTGTGAGACTGAATTTGTGGCATTATGAATACTAATGAATAATAAGCTGGGACAAGAATATTTTGATAGTCAAGGTAATGTTAATAATGCGATAACTATGCACATCTGTATTAGACTGTTAATGTGCATATGCTAATAGAGTATGCTATTACCCTACTGGTGTAACTTTCATAGGCAATGTAATAAATACTAAAAGCTATTAGTGAGGCGATTCTTTTATTAATATACAGGACTGTGCAAAAGACTTGCACATGCAAAGAAATGCTGTAAAGCAAAGATGCCCTCAAAAATAATTAAACAATGTTTCTACATTTAAAAAATATATATAAAGAGCAGTAAACAGTAATAAATGAAACAAAGTAGTCTCAGGTACAATTTGTGCAGTTTTATAAGGAAATTAGCTGTAAGTTAACTGAGAATCTTGCAGAACCAGCCACAGTCTGAAAAGTGGTCTCTTACGTAATGTGCTGCTTTCTTTACTGACATAGAAACATTTTTCTGAAACATTTAATTTTGTGCTGGAAAACTAATGTTTGAAATTCTAAAATGTTTTGTACTGTAATCACTAATGTAGAAGTCATAAAAATAAAATCTATAACATAGTTTGTACTAAAAGAAATAGGGTGCCTAAGACTTTTGCACAGTACTGTATAAACACCAATGCCAAGGACGCCACTTGGTTTCTACTATTCACAGGCTACAAGCTTCTTCAATCTCCATATAAATCTAAAGGAACTGCATGTGCTCCCTCAGCCAGAGGCTCAGATTGATAAGGCCCTGAGCCGACTGCTCATCCAGCTCATCATTATTATCGCGCAAGTGTGATTCAGGTGGAGAGGTCTTCTACTACAAGTTACCTCACAAAAACTACTCTGTGACATGTTTCTCTCTCAGCTCCCACTGTCCATTATTAGAATAAAGCTTTATTTGTGTGATTGCTAATGTTGAAAATCCCTCCCTCTCTCCCACCCCATTACTTAGGTCTCACCCTGCTTCCCGCCTCCATACACACGTGACCCACCCTCTAAAGTGCATTTGTCAAATCTGCACAGAGGGCAGGGACTAGGGGGAAAAAAACAGCTCCCCCCTACATTAAAGTTGCCAACCTAGGAGGGTTAGTGGGTTTTCCTAATACAAATTTCCTTCCATACAAAGGAAGGTTGAGGAAGTACTGCAGTATAAATTTGCCTAAATTGTCTTCTCCAAATACACCTTAAATTATTAAGAAAAAAATGTATTACAAGGATCTTTTATACTGGTCTTTATGCACAAGTAAAATAATACATGTAAACTGGACATTTTAACATAAATATTGCTTTAAAAAAAGACTAAATCTGAGTTGGCCATGTCCTTTTCTAATGCTTCAGTCTTAATCCAGTTGCCCCACTTCTGCTTCTCTATTGTATAAATTAATACCACAACTGGCCAAAAGCTGCCACCCCAAAATTTTAGAACTTCATAAGCTGCTGTTATTGAACTTTTCGCCTGTACTGCTGCAAACAGATGCTACGTCCTACCTGCTATGTCCTACCCTGCTAAATCTGTGTAGAAAGGTCACTTGTCCATGCTCTGAGAAATGACCAAGATTACATTGTAATGGCTGCTCTGATTCTATTATGCATCCTCTGACCTGGTGCTCTAGACCAGCCAGGGTTCTTCTTTAGTTTGAATTAACCCACTTACACAGGAGCCACTCAATCTGGTGATGAAAGAAAGAAAAACAGCAAGAAAGAAAAACAGCAGCCAGGTGAAAAGTTACTATGAAAGGCAAATAGCCTGAGGCTACCTTTCTTGCAGAGAAAAGCATGGGGACACACAAGAATGGAGAAGTATAAAAATAATGATACTGAAACCCTAAAAAAAAGGGAATATGTCGTCAGACAGATTTAAATGAATACTTCTTGTGGTTTACATAAAATCTTGCAATTTTGTTAAGATTTGCACACTTACAAAAAGTGGTTCATTTATTCTGTCTGGCTCTCATGTTCCTCCTTGATGCACAACCTGCACTACTGTGTGTTGTATTTTCCTGCCCACTGAACAGTCTTACATTTCTCTTATATTACACCACTGACCTAGGCACTGTGTACATTTACTCTATATGGATTGAATAGCTACATTCCAAGTAGCAAATTATCATATTTTATACTTCACAGTACCAATGCAGATGTCTAAAACATCCTTAAAATGTTCCAGTTGAATTCAGAAGGTATGTGGAACTTAATGGTGTAACAGTTTTGCAGCATGGCATTTCATCTAGTTTTTTATCTCACTCGGGGAAGTGGTAGCTCAGTGGTTACGATGTTGGATGTCTGATCAGAGGGTTGAGTGTGAAAAATCTCAGCACTGCCAAGCTGTCACTTCTGGGCCCTTGAGCAAGGCCCTTAACCCTCAACTGCTCACTTGTATGAAAATGAGATAATTATAAGTCACTCTGGATAAGGGCATCTGCCAAATGCCATAAATGTAGTGTTTTACAGATGAGTTAGCTTGGTTTGTATGCTGGTGGAAAAACACAGTCAGTACATAAAAACAGTAAGCTAGCATTGTTTCATTTTCTTGTACCGAAAAAAAATGTATGCTTTTTATTGTGTACTGTTTTGATAGAACTGTCTTTTTTAGAATTCCCTGATGGACAGACCATTTATAGAGGTAGACTTTTACTGAGATATGGGTTATTACAACCTTTGGTTCCCTAACATTTTATTAACCCAGACAAATACACTGAATTTCAAGGTTAGTAGGTATCTATCTGGTATCTAATAATCTAGAAACTCAGTGTGTATGTAAAATACTTTATACTTTGACTTGCTAGAAAGGTACTAGACAGATATAAGCAACAGTCTTAAAACTGCATTATCCACAAATAAGTCCACATATAGCCGGTAGCAGATAATTATAGCATCCAACATATTAGTTCCTCATGTTTCTGAGGCTCGAGAATAACCCATCTGTGATCTTGGCAGCTATTTGTACATTTTGAAAGCAGGTGAGAAACATACTCCTAATCCCAGTGGCCGCACATGATGGATCTGAAATATGGCACGGCACGTGTTCTTTAAAAGGCGTAAGTGGGAACATAGTGAACTAATTAGCAACCAATGGGTGCTGGTGTAGAGCCAACATATCTATTCCACTCCATTTTACTCACTTCATTGGTACCTGAAAGGCCAGACTAACACAGCTTGAATTTCACAGCAGAGAACTGGACACTCAGCCAGGTGTTTTTTTTTGTTTTGTTTTGTTTTGTTTTGTTTTTTGATGTGCTGTTAAGTGACAGTGACACATTTTTTTGTTGTTGTGACTTTGTGTGCTGATGTTAGAATGTTAACTTTAAAACTCATATTCTATATTTTAAAATATAGGTAGTGTTAGATTTTAAATCCACTGTACTTGATTTAGGGCTGGAAAGGTGGTGCAGTGGGTAGTGTTGCTGGTTCACAGATACAGGGTCCTGGGTGCGATCCTGATCTGGGGTCACTATGTGTGCAGGGTTTTGCTTGTTCTCACAGTGTTCACGTGGGTTTCTTCCGGGTTCTCCGGTTTCCTCCTGCTGTCCAAAAACATGAAAGTAGGTGGATTGCCCTACTTTAAATAAAATTGTTACTGAAAATGAATAAGTGAATGATGTACTCAATTTATGTGAAAATTAAATATCACTATCCAATAACGTACGGATTGCAACAAGTCTTTCCACACACATATCTATTCTAATAATAGATGGTTGCTGATAGTAACAACTGAAACTTACTGAAATATAATTATAATAATCTATGAAAAATTCAGTAGTGGCAGAAAAACAAACCGCCCTAAGATACTCAAAGTAGTAAATTATATTTACTGCAATTATTTGTGTTGTATAAAATTTACTTGAGTATTTAAAACTTATTTTGCAACAGTTCCTCAAAATGAATTCGTCTCTAACAAACTATCTTGTCACACTAGGTGTTTTTGTAGAGTAAAAGCACTTTTCTGTAGATAAAAAATAAATAAATAAATAAAAATCAACTCAGCATCTTGGATCAACATCAAAACACAAACTTGTTGGATTAAAACAACTCATTGTGGGTCGGTCTATAATGTACCCAGCGCTGGTTTCCAAACTGTCCCAAACTGGGCTATTTTTAACACATCAATTTTTAGAGTGTATAAAGATTAATATGCAAGTGGAATATCAGGGTGGATTTTTTTTTTTTTCTTTTAAGTCAGATCCTGTCACACACACACACGTTCTGCTTTTGGACTGGGTTTAGCATGAGCAGCCCTTTCCAGTGCAGCCTGAGTAGCATCTCAGTAGTAGTAATATTTGCTAGACTAAATCAGATCTTCACATTTAGCAGAAGTGCGTCTGAAATGCAGAGAAGCCTCTAGCGGCTCTACAGCGAATTTACGCACAGGATCGGAGCGTGTGGCGCCGACTAGCTGAGCCCTTATACACGTGCATCAGCACCAGGTCTGAGCAGAACATAAACAACAGTAATCTGCAGTTAAACTGAAGAAAACAAACGTACACAGTTGGTGTGTGTGTGTGTGTGTGTTGCAGCAGTTGTTGTAGCAGGTGTGTGTGTGTGTGTGTGTTGCAGCAGTTGTTGTAGCAGGACTACCAAAGACTCTTCAGTCATAAGCGTCACGAAGTGATGCTTACAAAGTACAAGAAGTTAACAAAGAAGTTAATAAACCCGTGTTTGAGAAGTGTGTGGCGTTGGAAAAAAAAGTCCATCTAATCACCACGTGTTTCACTTCATGCATCAGTGTGCATTCGTGCACAGTTTGGCTGAGCAGCGCTTGTGTATGAATCATTAAGCGCGCGCGGCAGCTGATGAACCATGCTGTGACGTCACTGCTCAAATATCAGCCCCTTAACGTGTTGCGGTTGAAGCAGCAATTATCTGGAAACTAGGTCGATTTCTGTTGTGTTATACTTCTACCATCACATGACCATGTCAAGGTTTTAGCTACTACCATATGTCTTCTGTAAACACATCACCACATTTTGCATTTGAGAGATTTAGAGTGAACAGGGTTAATGCTGGGCTTATTGTCCCCAGACCTTTTATACACACAAATTTATTAAAAATTTAAAAACAAATGAATCTTGTACCCTTAGTTTCTCCTTCCTCTCTCTCTCAACATGTATAAACACAGCGCAGGTCATAATGTTTCTGTTTCGCTGATTTATTAACGGTTGCTCCGCGTAATCACTAGAATGAACATGAANATGAATGAATGAATGAATGAATGAATGAATGAATAAATAAATAAATAAATAAATAAATAAATAAATAAACATAAAGATGTCGTTTTACATCGCATTTTTCCATTTCGCATTTATAAGAGTGCAAAAATCTGCACATTGTCGATTATCTATTGACCTTCCTTAGGACACACACACACACACACACACACACACACACACACACACACGTTTTAAGTCTGGCTGCGTCACTGATGAGGTAAAAGGAGGCGTAGTCGCGCGCTGGTGATATAAACGCGCCCCGGCGCCACTGGCTCAGCAGAGAGAAATCCCGATCCGCGTGTACACGTGTTCCAACCCTTCCTGAGGACTTAACTGAGCGTCCGCGTGCGCTTGAGCACCTGCAGAAGTCATGATTAAGAAAATGTCTCCGTCCGAGCATGACTTCGACATCCCAGCTAAGAACTGCCAGCGCATGGTCGTGCTCGGATCCACCAAAGTGGGCAAGACGGCGATCATCTCTCGCTTCCTGAACGAGCGCTTTGATGATCAGTACACGCCGACCATCGAGGACTTCCACCGCAAGTTCTACAGCATCCGCGGAGACGTCTATCAGCTGGACATCCTGGACACGTCCGGAAACCATCCCTTCCCTGCCATGAGGAGACTCTCCATCCTGACAGGTGAGATCTCAGTCTTTATTATTATTATTATTATTATTATTATTATAAAAGTTTAAATGATATATAGGGTAAATTATACTAAATAGCATTTACAAAAAATAATATATAGTAATAAATAGTAAAATAGTAATAAATCCTGGCTACAACACCCTCTAAATTACTTGGTTATTACCTTGTAAATAATTTTTCCATTTTTCTCCATCCTTTCAGGTGATGTTTTCATCCTGGTGTTCAGCTTGGACAATCGAGCCTCTTTCCAGGAGGTGCAGCGACTCAAGAGGCAAATCTTCGAGACCAAGTCATGTTTAAAGACCAAGACGAAGGAGAGCTCAGATGTGCCACTGGTCATCTGTGGCAACAAGTGCGATCGTGAGTTCACTCGCGAGGTTTCAGACGACGAGATCGAGCGACTGGTGGCCGGGGACGAGCGCTGTGCCTACTTCGAGGTATCGGCCAAGCGCAACACCAACGTGGACATCATGTTTCACACGCTCTTCGCCATGGCCAAACTGCCTGACGAGATGAGCCCGGACCGGCACCGCAAGATCTCACTGCAATGTGGTGATGTGCTGCACAGAAAATCCCTTCGCAATCGTAAGTCCAAGGACGGCGGTGACGCGTACGGCATCGTGGCTCCCTTCGCAAGGCGGCCGAGTGTGCACAGCGATCTCATGTACATTAAGGAGAAAGCCTTACATCAAGCCCCCAAGGATCGCTGTGTCATTTGCTAAACAGAATAATTGGACTCTGAATGTGAACAGAGGGGCACGACAGTACTACAGGTCGCGGTGACACCAGCACTTTGGGTTCTATCCCGCGATTCGTGAGACCCGTACTTTCCGGGTTTGATCATGTGGTGATGGTGGTGCGAGCAAACAAGTTGGAGATTCTTCAACAAACCTGCTGAAAGCATTTCGCCGAAAAGACTCTCCCGACCGACTAGTTCGCTGTGACACTTGAGCACTTGTTTACAGTTTGCTATAATATTTTATTTAAAAAAAAGAATGCAATGAACTTGAATGTCTGTGGCATTGTGAACAAAATACATGAATGTATATTTATTCTTCTATGTCAGCGTTTACTTTTGTTACAAAAAAGAAAAATAAAAGATGATTCAAATGTAAAAAAAAAAATCTCTCTTCTTCAATGTCCTTTTGATTTTGATTAATTAGATATAATTATTGTTTCATTAATATTAGCAATAGGACACCCTTGAGCGAAGGAGGATATAAAAAGAGACCAAAAATGAAGAAAGAATATATTCCTTGCTAATTATTAAAAGTAAGAAATACTGAATCTTGATTTAAAGCATCAACCTTTCTAGCACAAGAAATCCTAACATTCATGTACAAAATGTCAATACTTAAATTAGGTTTACTCCTGAACTGCCTGTAGTTTTGTGCTATACAGTAACAAAAGTATGGTAGCTATAACCAACTAGTTATTGTAGTGCACCACATAAGATTATTATTACAAAAACCTGATTATTATATTCCCCATATGCTCATGTAAGATGCCATTTACAATTCAGTCATGGTGTTTGCCTGGTTCAGTAAAATTCATAGTAACGCAAAATTACACAACTGCTTAAAATATTGCATTTTTACATATTAAAAACCAGTTTCATTTCACACAGCCATTTATTTCCATATTGGTTTAAACAACTCATGAACATTCAGCAGCTCTTGTATTTAGGCAGGCGCTGCCTGAGTGTGAACAGCTGCTGCTGTATTTATTGCTATATTTTTAATCCCAAGCACATTATTTCTTACTGAATCTTAACTTAGATTTTTAATCGATTCCTGGTTGAAGGCTTTCCATGCTCCAAATATTTAAGAAACACCAGTATGTGAAGGTTCTGGGCTCCAGAAACACAAAAGATCCACCATGCTACTGAAAATGCTACTATGGGAGTAAAGTCATATGACTTAGGTGTTGGTCGAATACACTTTTTAAAAAAAAAAGGCTAAATCTAGAACATTTAAAGGGCTCTCCAGCTGTCCCTCTGTTAAAAACTCTCTAACAGTATTTTCATACTACACGGTTCTGAGTAGAACCAAAGCTAAGATTCAAAGAACCCATGAAGAGTGCACTTACTGTACTGGCAAGTGCTGGTAAGCGAGATCAGGAATTGATGAGAATTTTTATATGGTTACCAAGAAATATGCGCCTTTTGCTAGCCACATCTGCTCTACATGAAAGCTTTCTTAAAGGCATTGGGTATAAAAGAGTATGTTAACCTCAGCACAGCTGAATAATTTTCTTGAATAAAAAGGATGAAAAATAAGGACAGATTTTCCTTTTTGTATATCTAACCCATATTCCAGTTACAAAACAATAATCACAGTCAGTTACACTTTCTCCTCCATGCCCTTCTTTACTCATGCTGAAAAGCACAAAATGCACTTGTTTATAAGACTTGAGAGCATGTTTCAAATTACACGTTTTTAGTTTAATTTTTTGATATTAAAAATTAGAAAACACATCAAATCACATTACTGAACCGTCGATATGTGTAATGTTAATTGGGCATTATATGTCAGCAGAGTGCTGGGTCTCAGAGAGGTGGGTGTTTTAATATATAAACATTCCCTGCACGGTCCCATCAGACGGACCCATCCTTCACATCATTTGTGCTTTGAGATCCCAGTGAAAACCCACATGGACTAGTAGGATAAACTCAACCCCGAAAGTAACCCGAGCTCAGGATCGAACAGGGGACCTGCTGCTAATGTTGCTGACAATAAATAAAGGCCAGTAGGGAATTGTTAGCATTGTGCAAATGAGTCATGGTTTTTATTAGCTTTCAAAACTAATTCAAGGTGAAGAAGTAATTAAATAATAATAATAAATAATATATAGTGCCAAACACTACAGACTTGGATTTTTTTTTTTAAAAATAGTAAAAAAAAATAATAAATTCACAAAATAGAAAAAATACAAAGCCAAATTTGCACAAAGATATATGAGTAAAATGTATATGCAAGGGACGTTAAAGAGAGCAGGCCTATATCCACAGTCTTTTATAAGAAATGCTGTGCCAGTGAAAGAAGGGACTGGAACTTTAGTCATCATTATATTTCAAGCACAAATGAACCTTCATGACTCAATTCACATGAAAATGCAAATGTTACTAAAATGTCTCTAAGAATGAGCCCATTCATATGAACAGTCAAGACATGGAATTAATCTGTCTTTTTAGACTTTCCTAGTGATTTGTTTCAGTTTCTAGTGTCTCATTACTGACTGTCACACACTTTGATGTAATTCATCTTGAGATTCTGAGAAGGAGACATAACCACCGGGTGGTTTGAAGAATAAGATGAATGTGTCTTCGTAATTAGCATACAGCTACAATGCGTGACAACTACACGGCATGTTTTGACTCCTACTACACTGTTGTGGTTCATACGCAAATTGTGTCAACAGTCCGCAAACACATTACAGGTGGCTCAAAACAAACATGCACACCGTCACAGGGTTTATAGCATAGTCAGGCCCTCCATTTCATTCCAGGGTCAGAATGACGCAGAACAGAAGCAGGTGTTCATAAAAGATGTTCAACAATAGAGGCTGATTGGTCTGACTGAATAAATGGTGATTGTCATGGCATGCAATCACAGAATCACTGTAGGGCTTTCAATGTCCTGTTCATTTAATTTGTTTGTAAATTTAATTTTGCATCAAATCATCGTTAAAATCTTTTTATATTGATCATATATGTATATAAATGTATTCATATGTATGTCTAAGTGTACAGTCTTTTTAAAGGATATGTGCTTTTTGCCATGCGCTATGTTCTGTTTTAATTTCTAGGTAAAAAAACAAGGCATTTAAAAGGAATGTATTTTTAAAAGTCTGTTTTTATATGATTATTTCATCAAATTAAATCAGATTGCATTATGTTTATTGTTCATTTTATTATATAATTACCTTTTTCTTTAAAGCTAAGAATTCTGCAATAGTTTAAAGAGTTTGAAAGACAGCAGCCCCATGTCCAGGAGCAGATTATTTATTTCTCCACACTTTGGCCTTTCCAATACTTTGGTATAGGTTAACCTCAGTTCCAGAACTTTTATGGCTCATCTTTGTATTTCTTTGTGAATTCCAATCTGGCCTTCTGATTCTTACTGCTGATGAGTGGGTTGCATCTTGTGCTATGGCCTCTATACACTGATCATCCATAACATTAAAACCCCTGACAGGTGAAGTGACTAACATTGATGATCTCATTACAATGGCATCTGTCAAGAGGTGGGATATATTAGGCAGCATGTGAACAGTCAGTTCTCAAAGTTGATGTGTTGGAAGCAGGAAAAATGGGCAAGCGTAGGGATCTGAATGACTATGGTCCAAATTGTGATGGCTAAACAACTGGGCCAGAGCATCACCAAAATTGCAGGTCTTGTGGGGTGTATGCAGTGGTTAGTGCCTACCAAAGTGGTCCAAGGAAGGACAACTGGTGAACCAGCGACAGGGTCATGGGCGCAATGGGGAGCAAAGGCTAGCCCATCTGGTCCAATCCCACAGAAGAGCTACTGTAGTATAAACTGCTGAAAAAAGTTAATGCTGGCTATGATAGAAAGGTGTCAGAACACACAGTGCATCGCAGCTTGCTGAGTATGGGGCTGCATAGCCGCAGACCAGTCAGACTGCCCATGCTTACCCCTGTCCACTGCTGAAAGCGCCTACAATGGGCATGTGAGCATCATGGAGCAGTGGAAGAACGTGGCCTAGTCTGATGAATTACATTTTCTTTTACATCCTGTGGATAGCCGGGTGTGTGTGCGTCGGTTACCTGGGGAAGAGATGGCACCAGAATGTACTATGGGAAGAAGGCAAGCTGGCAGAGACAGTGTGATGCTCTAGGCAATGTTCTGCTGGGAAACCTTGGGTCCTAGCATTCATGTGGTAGTTTTGTACTGTCTTGTGCTGTCTGCACATGTTTGCACTGTATGCACTGTATGCACTTTATGCACTTTAAATATATGTAGTCTCCTGTAGTTCTGTGTTTGTTTTATGTAATAACTTGGTCCAGAATTAATGCTGTTTTGTTTAATGTGTACTAACTAGCTGTATATGGTTGAAATGACAATAAAAGTCACTTGACTTGACTTGTTGCAGACCAAGTACACCCCTTAACGGCAATGGTATTCCCTAAGGGCAGTGGCACCATTCAGCAGGATAATGTGCCTTGCCACACTGCAAAAATCGTTCAGGAATGGTCTGAGGAACATGACAAAGAGTTCAAGGTGTTGACTTGGCCTCCCGATTCCCCAGATGTCAATCCACCTGAGCATCTGTGGGATGTGCTGGACAAACAAGTCCAATCCATGAAGGCCCCACCTCTGCCGCTAATGTCTTGGTGCCAGATACCGCTGCACACCTTCAAAGATCATGTGGAGTCCATGCCTTGACGAGTCAGAGCTGCTTTGGCAGCAGAAGGGGGACTTACACGATATTAGACAGGTGGTTTTAATGTTATGGCTGATCAGTGTATTTCTGCTCTCAAAGTCTTCTTTGAATGGTTACTTGGAATACCTTCACCCCTGCCCCGTGGATGTTATTGGTGTTGTTTTGGGGTTTTTCTTCACAGCTCTTACAATGTATCTGTTGTCAACTACTGTTGTTTTCCTTGGTCAACCTGTTCAATGTATGGTTGTTAGTACACCAGTGATTTCTTTCTTTTTTGGGACTTTTAAAATTTATATTGGCTATGCCCAAAGCTTGATTTTCCCTCTTTTCATGGGCTTCAAAATGGCTTGTTTTTCTTCCATAAACAGCAATCTGGTCTTCATGTTGGTTTATCCTGTTTAACAACAGATGTACTGTAGTCTTCACAGGCAAAACCCAGGGCTCAAACCAAGAATAGACTTTCACAGCTATTAATTCTTTAAACATTCAGTCTAACAGGGCACACCTGTGCAACCTGTCAATCACATGTTCCAATATGGGTGGGTTAAAACAAAAGGTACCATGTTCTAAGTTGTTTAACACATCTAGATGTAAATATCCAGAAATTAAAGATGAAATACTGATCTATTCATCTTCATATTCATCTTTTGATCTCAAACCCAAATGTCTTCAGTGTATAGAAAAAACAAAATAATTGGCCTTGCCGTTCCAATACTTTTGGAGGGGACTGTATAATTCCAGCTGAGTCCATTTCAGACACTACAAAATGTGTAGTTCAAATGGGATGAATAATTATGCATTGTATATCAAGCATGTAACATTAATTTTTATTATCAAAGTGATACCAGTGATCTAAGGGAAATTTTGACCAAAAAATTCAGTATTGTGTGGCCTGAAAATCTCTGTATGGTTACACTGACCCACGTGAAAAGTAAAATGAATAATGTGCCTCCATTTACTGTGTGCTGGGTTGTGCATTGAGCTAAAGATAGATAATGGATCATCAGCTGTTAATTGTTCATAGCATTTCCTTGCTTTTATTTGGTTTAAAACAGGCTTATCTGAACTAATTTTGATTTCAAGTGATTGAAACACTTTTGTGAGACTTTTATTTGGTTTATCTATTTAAACCAAATAAAAGTCTCACAAAACTGCTTCAATCACTTGAAATCAAAATTAGTTCAGATAAGCCTGTTTTGAAATACATTGATAATACATTGAAATTACAAGGAAATGCTATGAACAATTAACAGCTGATGATCCATTATCTATCTTTAGCTCAATGCACAACCCAGCACACAGTAAATGGAGGCACATTATTCATTTTACTTTTCACGTGGGTCAGTGTAACCATACAGAGGTTTTCAGGCCACACAATACTGAATTTTTTGGTCAAAATTTCCCTTAGATCACTGGTATCACTTTGATAATGAAAATGATGTGTTTTTGGGGTGGAGTGGGGGGATTTACTCTTTGTGTTTTTGTTTCTTCTATTTATGAATTAGGTTATTTTAGGGGTGTGATATTTTGAACATAATGATATCTTTTTATACTCTTCCCCAACTCTGTGAGAAGTCAATATTGTCTGTTTTAGGTCTTGTGAAAGCTGTTTTTCTCATGCTATTAACTCGTAATTTGATTGCTCACAGCAAACTGCTTGAGCATTTGAACAATTTTGGACAATTAATGCCTTAAATAAGACTTTTACTAACAAAGTAAACATTTGTAGACTGTTTTAAATAAATCCCTTAATGAGACACATTTAAATAAAATAACTAGAGCATGTCAAAGAAGATGAAATCCTTTGAGCTTGTTAATCAAGATAACTGAAGGCTTAGACTCAGTTGATATAATATTTTGGCCATGTTGTGATGCAGTTTTGAAAGAAAAATACAATTCAGTGAACATAGAATTCTGCTTTACAGATAAACTGTAATTCTTTTCATTCGGATTGAGGATTGTGCAAGATTTTGCATTTAACAAGTGTACCAAATCAGTTGCCAAATCAATAGGTACTAGGTAATAAACTAGTAACTCAGCTTTTTCATTGTAAGAAGCAAAATTCCTACCATTTTCTAACACATGAAACATTTTCCAGCAATGCTGTCAGATACTCCATTTCACATATGCTGTCCAATGTTGGAACACGATTGTTTGAAAAAAAAAAAAAAAAAAAAGTTCTGTGAACAAATCATATCAAGTTTCCTCTTGCTGTGTAGACAACTGATTATACATACTGTAGAATAATGGCTTCCAAAAGTTGCTGCTGAAAAATCCAATTTAGTCTGAACAGCTACCAACTGCCAAAAGACAATGTCTGGTTAAGCTGGTAGACCTAGTTTACCTTAGTCTGCTACATAGTCTATCAGTTGACATATCCACCAGCTTTGTGTGTAGGCATTTGTGGTTGCAAGAACATATGTAGCAATATTTTGTTCTACATAACTACATAAGCTTGACTGTGGGAAAGCAGGGCATGCAACTAAGCATGGCACAACACTGGAAAGTGGCCTCATGACATAAAAGTAGGTTGAACACCAAAACAAAAGGTGGATTAATTAATCTGCAATTGTATATTATTGTTATTCAGTAACACACTCCATTCCACCATTTTTGGACCCTAATTACTGTTAAAAAAAAAAAAAAAAAAAAAGCCATTATGCTAATCAGAGCTTATGTTGGCTTGCTTTTACCTGGTTGAAATGCACTGATATTTTTGCTCATGAAAAATGTTTTTCTAGTTCCATTTGACTGCACAGCATCCGATTTTGAAAACAGGAGATGATTTCTGTTAGCTTTGAGCCAGGGATTAATAACTACCCTGTGTCACAGACATCCTTTGCTAATGGTTAGCCTATTCAGGATGTTAGCATGCTGTGAATGTCGGATGCTGAAAAATATTTAATCCACAAGTGGCTGTGTAGAAGTTTTCTCACTTGATGACCCATTCTAGTAGTGGCATAGAGAGCACAGAGTAGCTGGCCAGTCAATTAAGCACAGAAAATGGAATGCACTTTTCTTTCAATCAAACCGATTGAAGCTTCACTTGAAACCATTACTCTCATTATCAGTTTTGTTATCAGATTCCCACCAATGCCATGTTCACTAATCAGTCAGAGCTCATTGAGCTGATTCATTCTGGAGAAGCTCATTGAGCTCATTGCTATGAAGAACCAAGGTGTGATCTGAAATTAAAATTAGTCTGGTCAGTCTGTCTAGGACTTCTTAGTGATTGGCTTTGTGCATTTTGATGAATTCATCTTGGCCTCGCTGTACAACTCTTCCACCGAGATTCTAAGAAGGACATTATTATTGGACATTATGCTATCACATCTGTTAATGTAGATGAAATTGCTTTTATATAAGGACACACGTGGGCTTATTGCTGGTGTGCCAAATGTGGCAAAGGGGCAAAATGATAGTGTGACACTCAACCTCAGCGTCTCTATCTCATTCCTGGATGCTCATTCTCTCCTTTCTTGCACTGTCTTTGTTTACCACATTCCTACATTTGACTACTACATAAATATAACTGCTTAAAAATATAATCCTTGATATGGAGTAACTTTCCATAAGGAGACATTTATGTAACATTCATGGAAGGAGTCTTGGGTGTCAGAGCTTTGTAACGGTCCATAGGTTTTCTTCAGGACAGAGGACTTTGTGCTTTCCGGTTTCTCAGTACATGCATGACAAGCAGCATTTTTTGTCTCATTAACTTCAAGGTAATAAAATGAGGCGGGGAAGGGAACTGTTTAGTTGCTGTAATGCAAATGATAACAGGAACTAACATGTCTTGTGGATATTGCACAGCATTAAATGTAACAATAAACAGTTAAAAGGTATAAGTATCAGTCAATAATAAGTTGTTAAAAAAATGGCATTGTTGCCAGATTGCTGTGGTATAGTAAGTGGAATAAAACACTTGATAAAAACACAGATGTGCTGTTATTGGAAAATAACCAACTTCAGGGCGGCATTGCACCATTCAGTTGTTGATTATTTTCCTATAACCACATGTCCCATCTTTTTTTCCTGCAGTTGTTTAAATATGCCTGTGACATCCCATTGTAATGGTTCCTTTCCAGTAAACATGCATGAACTAATAACCAAAACAATATTGGGCAGATCTCAATTAGTAACATGAAGCTGTTATTTACACAGTTGCTCATCACTTTTGACAAAGTTCCTTTCAAATCAGCTGAGTGAAAAATCTTGGTGGCTTCTATAATGATATATTTTTATGGATGCAGGAGGTTCTGTCCAGTTTGTACCTGCAGGTTGCCTATTGCAGGATACCAGGCTGTTATGAACTCAGCGTTTGAACAGCGTGTACAATCAGTTGTGTTTACCTGGAAAAGAGAAGAACATTCAGCTGTTCCTCTGGAGTTTGGATTATATGACATTTGAAGTTGATTTGAATGTGTCCAGCAGTATATGGATTTTGAACTGGTGAGTGACTGAGGATTATGTGATATTTGAATATCCGAAAGAGACAACTACATGTAAAGAAAAAACAATTACAAAGATTGTTGTGGACACTAAAGGCCACTTTTAAGGCATACAGTGATCTTGATGACCTGAAATGGTTTACACACAGACACATACACACACATTTGCTTTGTTACCCAAAAGGTAACTGTTCAATCAGAGGATGCACACACTTCAGAGTGCATTTTAACCAAATTTTCCCGGACTGTGGTTGTTCAACAAATTCCTTTGTGACCCTGAGAACCTCCCTAAGCTCTTGTTAGGGTTTACATGCAAAGAGTGCTCCGTTCTGAATCATTTCGGGGGGCTGTTTTGTGTAATCTAATATTTCATGCCTTTGCTGAGCCAAAAGCAGTAGTGTAATACAGATGTCAACAATCACTTGTTTCATATGAACAATGAATAAGGCAGCTTTGTAAAGCTGACATTTAAATAATGTTCTTATCTCTTCATTATTTATTTATTCAGTTATCTTTACCACTTACTTTGAAAATGCTATACTAAGTACAAATATTTTAAAGCAGGACTGCTGTACTAAAACTAAGACCCTTAATTTTTCTTTATATTTTGTTTTAGATTTCAAATATAAACATACTCATGAGTTTCTTGGAAATTGTAGCATGAGAATCCAATCATTTAGAAGATTCATTTTGTATAAGAATAATTCAACTCACAGGTTTTTATCACAGGTTCTAGTTCAGTATTGTTTCTATAGTAACAGCTCATTCACAGGGACTTGTATGGCAGCCACTCCACATAATCTAAGGCTAATAATAAACAGATTAAAAAATGTGCTCTTATTTAACAGTCACAAATGTATAATCTTTGCTATGGTTGAGCATTATGTAAAGACATTTATTTATTTATTTATTTAAAATTAATGAATGGAGATTAATGAATGTTGTCAGCGCTTTGTAAAAGTGGGGATGTTTTCATCCACAATGCTTTCTAGTTTCTCAGTAACATAACAAGCTGCATTTTTTTTTTGGTCTTATTATCTTCAACATAGAGAAAGAAGAGAGACTGGTTAGGTAATGACTGTTTATAGCTGTTTTAATGTAAGTAAAAAAGAGTAACTGACTTGTCTTTCAGACATTCTGCAACATTACATATAACTATAAGTGGTTTAGAAATATGATGTTTCATTCATTAATGTTGCTATAACTGTATGCACTATTGTGTTTTACTACTTATTACATGCCAAATTGAATCATACGTCCTCTAAATTTTGAGCAACCGTTTGCCTTTTATGATGATTTTATGGCTCACAACTGCTGAGGACTTGGACCTTGTTGCCACATTGCCCTTCTCTTTGAACACACATTGAAAACAAAAAAAATAGAACTGTTTCTTCTTTGCCCAGTCAAGGTTTACTGTAACTTACCCTCATGACTTACTGCCTTGAACGCTTTGTGCCACCTTTGAGTCATGTTCCTCATGTTTACTGATAAAAAGTTTTAAAAATTGCCTACTTGCAATTCTTCATACAAGCACATGGTCAGCTCCCTTGAGGTCATGCCTCATCAGAGCACTTACATGCTTGTCAGAACGAACAACGAACGCTCTGAGATGGATGTGTTTACAGACAGACTGTCCCGAAACAAAGTTGTTGGTAGGTGGGGGGAGAGGGGTGGAGAGACACACGCATACACACAACACATTGATGAAGGTAGTGGACTGCTGTACAGTGTACTTACTAGATCTCTCAGTAATGACCACAATCTCACAATAATATGCTGCTGCAACATATTTTTTCTGGGCAGTGTATATTATTGCCATGAATATTCTCTGTGGGGCATAAAACTAGGATAAGCCGTAGATCCACTGCAGCCCTAACCAGGAAAAAGCAATTACTGAACATGAATAAATGAGTGAATTATCATGCAAGGGTGGTATACTGTACTGTATTTTAGTTTAAGGTACTGAAACTCTTGTGAGTATTTATGAGTTCTCTCTATATGTCTTCTGTTTAAAAAAAAAACATCTGGCTAAGAAAAATTCAGATGTACCTTCTTTGTCTTTGACTCAAGGTTAATAAACCTTGAAAGTCTGAAATCTTGAAAAGGACATAACACTAGTCTGAGTCATCCAATGGAATATAGTATGTGTTTTGACTAGGTGTACAATAGCCATAAGTGAAACCATTGCACTATTAGAAAGTACTCTTAAAAATCTACAAAGCTGTCCGTCACTAGCTTGTCCTTGTCTAAAAAAATGTCCACATTAGATTAATTGATCATTGGGCTTCTCCAGAATGAATCAGAAATGACAACTCCTAAAGTGATTTGCTCATTGAGCTCATTTGGTTATGATGTCATGGTACAGCTGGTGTGATTGGAAAAACCAAGAACAATATTTCTGGGCTGTTCAGATAAATCAACTATGTGATGTTGACAGAGAAGAAAGACTGCTCTTTGAGCATCTGCAGTGTGTGTGTGTGTGTGTGTGTGTGTGTGTGTGTGTGTGTGTGTGTGTGTGTGTGTAAAATAAATGGCCAGGCTTTAGGTCACAGTGAGCTTAGTGTTTTAGATTTAGGATTAGTGAGATATAGCTCAATGCTCATATAAATGTGTGCATGATTAGACCTATAGTATATTTAGAGTGTGAAAACTTTTACAATGTTAGTTTTAGTTGTGATCTAAGGCTTGAAATGTTTCAGAGTAGATTTGAGATCTTGGATTTAGGATTGTCAATATTTTTTTGCTGTAATATTTAATATTTTTGCTTTAATATGTAATACTTTCTACAATTATGCAAATGTGTATGTTGAATAAAAACAAAGTATAGGTTAAGAGGCTGTATTAATGGACCTGTGCTTTGATTATTTTCCCACGTTTTATGTTTTAGGCAGGAGATGACATATTAAAAATGGCATACACCAGGAGTCCTGAAACCATTTTTTTATTTATTTATTTAGTTAGTTAGTTAGTTGGTTAGTTTTAAGTAGTGCTTTACTCACTGCTATGAAGGAAATCTCTGATTACTAAGGACGACAACCAGGCAGGCACACAGGGAACAAAAACAATGTTCTACAGATTTAAATCACAAAAGCAAAACATTATGGATTTTTGATCATGAATCCCAAAGAATCTCTGAATGATCTTTGTCTACAAAGAGTTCAGCCATGCTGAACTTTCCAAAGATTCGAGTGACTCATGTAATGTTCTCCAGTCTCAGGTACAATTAAGTCACTTTGAAAACACAGTGTTTGTTTGAAGTCAGTTTATGAACATCCAGTTCAAAAGTGTTCTGGGTTTTTATGGATAATTGTTGTCTGCTGTCTCACAATCTGTCATTGCATTTTTTTTCAATAATAAAGCACTTGATTTTCTTTCTTTCTTTCTTTCTTTCTTTCTTTCTTTCTTTCTTTCTTTCTTTCTTTCTTTCTTTCTTCTGACAGCTCAAAACTACTCATGTAACCATGACCATCAATCTGGATATAAATTATTACTATGATTCTATTAAAATGTCCAGTGGACTCATGTTTGTGCTGATTAATTTTCCATCATTATTCTAATTTGATATTCCATAGTACTTTATTATTGGAAAATTATGTTTGGGGAAGGTTAGTTTTTGTTAGCCGTGTAACTAAAATTAAACATGGCACTTAATTTCCGTGTAAACACACTACTGCTAATTATAGTAGCAGTGGTTGGAGTGGTAAATCATAAAACATTGTGTGTGTGTGGGGGGGGGGGAGTGAGTGGGTGTGGGTGTGTTTTACTGAACCAGCTTCTCTTATCTTTGAGCATTTATTCACTCCATTTCGTTTAGATCTTTCAGTGAACATGAAGGTCCTTCCACTGCAACTTACCTTGCTGTCCCTTACATAACAGTAATGTTGATCAATTTGACATTAATTGTTCAGCAGTGACTAAGTACTTTGAGAGTTTTCCAAACACTGCCAATACAGGGTTTTGTGAGGTTTCTGTGATGCCGGCTTTTCCATACTGAGGTTTAAAATATGCATATGGCACCATCTAGTGTAAGACTGAGCAACTGACAGATAGAGTGTTTTTATGTGTTTATGTAAATGGCTTGATGAATTAATTAGCATAAAACCAATATGTAAAGAAAGGAAAGCAAAAGAAACATGGTAAATACTTAAACTTACTATAACATTGAGATGATCAGGCTCTACATTTGTTTTGATGAGCAAAGTGCTAGATTGCCATCTGCTCTGTCAGGATGTTATTTGTACATTTTCCATAAAAGCATTTGTTAAAAATAATAAATGTATATATTAAACTAGCTAGATAAGTATATTGCTTGACAATCCACTTGACGTTAATTGCCCTGGGTTATTGTTTTTCTGAAGTCATTATTTTGTTTTCTCTCTCTCTCTCTCTCTCTCTCTCTCTCTCTCTCTCTCTCTCTCTCGCACGAGCCTATAAAAAGAGCTTGGTCTTAAAACTACAGTTGCAAAGGCAATGAGGCAGCACAGCAACCCCAAAGCATGATGCTGCCACCACCAGGCTTCACAGTTGGAATGAGGATTTGCTGTTGTTTTCCTCCAAACATAGTAAACACAGAACATATTCCCAGATGCACTGTGGGACATCCAGGTGGTCCTTTGCATACCTGAGACATGCAACAAGGCATGCACCAGGGTGGCTTAGTGGTTAGCATGTTTGCCTTGCACCTCCAGGGTTGGGGCTCAAATCCTGCATCCACGCTGCATTTGCGGAGCTTGCATGTTCTCCCCATGCTTCAGGGGTTTCCTCCCTTATGCACTGTAGGCTGATTGGCATTTCCACATTGGCCACAGTGTGTGAATGTGTGTACAATTGTGCCTTGCACTGGCACCCTGTCCAGGGTATCCCCAGTCTTGTGCCCTGAGTTCCCTTGCTCCAGGCTCCCCCACAACTCTGTGTAGGATAAGCGGTACAGAAAATGGATAGATGGTTGATTATTGTAATGCTTGGCTTAGTGAGCTCCCCAAGAAGACAATAAATCTTCTACAACTTGTACAAAATGCAGGCAAGATCTAAGGAAAGACATAAATCATTTGGGGAAAATGCATTTTATTGAAGATGAATTGAGCCTAAAAAAAAAAAAACATTCGATCAAACTTTTAATTTTTAACAGAAAACTTTTACTTTTAAACTTTCAATGGTTAACAGAAAAAAGGATGGTCCAATATGTTTGTCTTTTTCTAGTCTTTGTTTTACAGAAAGTAAGGGTATCATGAAGGCATTATTTATTTATTTAATTATTATTGTCAAAATCAGGTAGAAATGAAACCCTTTTACAACCTCACCAGCAGGTAGTTCTGTGAACTAGTTATAAAACTAGTCATTAAAATCATTAATTTATTTTAATGCATTTCAGATTACATTGATGTCAGATTCTATTAATGCTTCATTTATAAATTTAAGTAAGCCAAAGTTCCATCCTGAACAAATAAATAAATAATTATTTCATATAAACAAATGCTGAAAGTAATTAATAAAACTACATCTGGTGTGTTTTAGTTTTCATATGAAATTATGGAAATTATGTAGTACAAAGTGTACAATGACATCCAAGTGTCTTTGAACAGCCTACCTGCCCAATAAGACCATCTAGGTTAGAGCTTCATGGCACCTCTTGTACGTAAACATGTCTATTACTAAAGGCATTACTAAGGGCAAATGAGTTGATATAGATCCATGTTAATTCTCTACAACAGCATGGCTCTGACAACAGAGCCATCTGAAAGGCAAAACCTTTTATATTAATGTTCGTGTTCTAAATATTTGCTAAATATCATTTCAATGTAATCTAAGCCTAATAATAAAAGAATACAAAAATGTGTTGTAGTTTAACAAAGCAAATACATTTAATAGTTTCTGTAAGACATTTATTTAACATCTGTGGAAGGAGGTTTCAGTGTCAGCACTTTGTAATACTCAGAGGTAAAACTGGTCCTTTAAATTTATTATTTATACCTTTGCATGTTGTGGTTTCTTGCAAAAGAGCTGCATTGTCTGTCTTGTTATCCTTAAGAAAAGTGAGAGAATTACTGCTTATAGCTGCTATGATGTAAGTGATTACAGGAACTAATTCACAGACTTCCCACAACAGCAAATAAAAAGTTGTTTTTTTAATAAATAAAAAAAATTCTAATTGTTGGCTTTTTGCTGTAGTATAAGAGGAGTAAAACACTTTGGGATGTCCTATTATTAGAAAATAATTAGCATTAATCAATAATCAGTATAATCGTGTTGTTCACCCAGTTTTCTATTACACCAGGCCCCATCGTGTTTTATTCCTTACTTGACTTCTATTGTTACTGCTAATACTACTCTAGTTACTATGCTTGCTATAATTATTAATTTGCTATATAATATTGATTTTAATTATTTAAGCATTTTATTTATTCAAGCATTTTTTTTCAGGCTGTTAAAACGGCATGCATAAATTTCCACACAGTAACAATTGGTGGAATTTGCATATGCTCATTTTACTATTAGATTTGTCTGTACACAACTTTGATGATTATGGGGTATTGTGTTTTCCTATACTAGTGACTTGAAGGCCAGACCGCATTTTATAGGTAATTAATGTAGAAATCCTTGTAATTCCAAAGGGTTCATAAACTATTTGCAACTGTAACTCTCTATATATTGTGCCTTATTCATCAAGTAGCATGGGAATGAGCACTAATTTGAGGGCAAGGAATGATGTAGAAACAATTCTGCATCTAATTCCTGTAAACCTCTGTACAACCTCACAACAAACAGTGATTTGAGCTCAAATGATGAATCATCATTGGCTGCATGGATGCAGTCTCTCATATCATATCATATGCATATGACACACCCCAATTTACCTTCACATATATCTAAACTTTGCTGGTGTTGAGGCATTAAATGGAAAGTATTCAACAATTTATCCAAGATTCCAGGACGATCCAAGGAAACGTAGAGACATCCAAGCTCTGTGGAAAGACATTACAGAGACTGGGATAAATAAATTTAAGCAAATCTGTCAGAGATTTTTTTCTGAGATTGCTGCAAATACAAGACAGTTATGGAAATGTGCTCTGTTTTATATGAAGGCTGAAATCAGGTAGAAATTGAACTGCTTCATCAGCAGGTAGTTATACTTTTATTTATTTCAGAATTCAAATAGTTTAGATTTAAATAAATTTTGATTTAATTGAAGCTTCATTAATAAATATATTTGATCTTTTTCATTCTGATAAACAAATAAACAAATCCCTATTTCATGAAAGCAAAATTCTGAAAGAAATTAATCAAAGGCTGAAAACCAGGCTACTTAAATGAATACAAAGCATGTCTGGTGTGTTTTACTGTTGATATGAAATTATGTAATAACTTCAAAAAGGTTGTCCTCACTTACTGAAGCACCCAATAAGAACCCTGTTGAAAATGCTCTTCTTATAGTAGACTTTATTTTATGTCACATGAAACTAGTTAGGCTTTAAGGGGCACCAGCAGCTATAGTTACTGAATACCAGTATCTATTTTTGAGGGCAAGTGTGGGACAGTA
The DNA here is from genome assembly GCA_037577455.1 of Pangasius macronema. Classification (NCBI taxonomy): domain Eukaryota; kingdom Metazoa; phylum Chordata; class Actinopteri; order Siluriformes; family Pangasiidae; genus Pangasius; species Pangasius macronema. The sequence goes on along the minus strand of CM074957.1, from coordinate 14,620,644 downwards.
TACATCCCGCTTGGGAAGGAGCTGCTGTCATGTCTTGAAACATAGTTTATAATCTTATGACAGACCTAGTTAATAGGTGACAATTCAGAGCAGCAGACAAAAAGTGACTGACCGTAAACAGTTTACTGACAGTAAACTGACCGTCTCATCTGTTAGGTGACTTGCGGTGTCACTCTAGTCGTGATAATACTCTAGGTGTTACCCAGAAATCTGAACATAAATGTTAATCATTTGAAATACTTTTTATGTCCACAAAGAAAGCTTAGTTTCATTTGGTATAGGCCACTAATTACCATTTAAAGGCCATCAGGGTCCTATTCTGAATTTCTACAGCAATTTGCAGTCTTTGAATGGTTTTGAATTGTTTTGAATCTCAAGTTGTTTCTCAAACTGTTTTAGATCAGTTCAGCAACAGCACTGTTACAGGTATTGTACTGGTCTGTGGCAGTGAAGCAGGAGCACAGTTTTTGGGCTGAAAGAAAAACTTTGCATGTACAGGTGGCAGGGGTTGATGGGCACCTTGTTGAATTAGAACCACAGCTCCTCAGAATCAAGAGGAACCAGCTGATGTGGTTTGGGCTCCTTATTGGATGCCTGTGATTGGCTACTGCTAGAGCTGATTCAGGCATGTCCCACTGGACAGACTACTGGACAAGGCTCAAGACCTGCTGGAAACATTATATCTCACAGTTGGCTTGGGAGGAGCTGGAATCTGTGAATGAAAGAATAAATGAATAAATGACTAAATGAATTAGTTAGTTAGTTAGTTAGTTAGTTAGTTAGTTGGTAATTACATCCTTTTTTATTCCTGAGGCCTATGAAGTCCTTCTAATGTCCTATCTTATGTATGAAAGACCAGTGGGGTAGTTTGAGGACAACAAAAAAAACTCTTAAAAGGAAATTTTCCAGTAGACATGTTATTTATCTTGAGCAGCTGGACATACAGATGGCCCACAAGCTGTGTAAAGGCTAAAAAAACATTTCTGCTTGTTTTTGAGTTTAAGAATTACATGGAAGCTTTTTACTGAAATGTTTAAAATATCATCTTAAGTATGATTAATTAAGAAACAGTAAATTAAGTAAATTAAAGTAAGTAAAAACAGTAAATTAAGTATGTTTCTACACCACTGAAGTATAAGTTATTCTTGTTAGAAATGTGCAAAAAAAAAAATATGACTGATTTTGGAAATTCATTCGTTTTGCACCAAGCTTTGTGACTATGAAGACCAAATTATTGTTTATCCTTAACAGTAATGTTAACAATAATTTAATTATGCATTAAATATAAACCAATAGATGGGAAATTCAAAACATAAGCTTTATATAATTTATATGACGCAAAAAGTTTGTTACTGAAGCTAACCTCCTACTAACTGCACCTAATGGCAACAGATCCTTGTGTAGATGTGGAATAGTCCCAGTCTGCTAAACAGTGGAGCTCTCCCCTTTTCCCAGGAATTCAGAAGGGCTCTCACAATGCACTTATGATCAATTGATTATTTAATTTGGCACAGTTTTTACACCCTAACCCTCCCCAATTTTATCCAGGTTTTGTGACTGGCACTGGAAGTGCACTGTCTTTTGCAACTGGGGTCGGTTCTCTGGCTGGGAATTGAACCCAGGCCGCGGCGGTGAGAGCGCTGAGGCCTACCCACTAGTCCTCCAGGGACCCAAAAGAATATAGTATAGATAAAAAGTATTATAGTTCAAGGGCTAGAACCGATTAAAAAAAACATAACTGGTTAGGTAACAACTAGGAACAAACATCAAATTTCACAAACTAACAAAAGATTAATGACATGGAAATTGCAGAGGAAAAGAACAGGGACAGTGCAACGCTGTGCAATGACTGACTGGGAGAGTATGCTTATAAAGAATCCTTTATTAACTGCTGGTGTTAGCTTCTTAGGTGAGACAGATCTGTGCAGTGAAATCTGACTAATGCGGTAGGAAAAGTTCAGCAAAGTTCAACTGAATGCAAACGTGTGTGGCCATGTTGGGTTTAGCCAGCCAGGTAATGGCCTCATGAAGGGTAAGAATTTTAATTTGCTATAACCAGATCTATGTAACTATGTAAGCTAGCCAAGGGTGGTGATAAAATGTGCAAGAGTACACATAGTATCAGTTCAACAACTGTCATCTTTATAGATCTATCAGCCACCAGCTCCAGTAGATGGGGCAACTGTGATAGCCAACCAAATTTTCAGTGGCACCTGAAGTGCCTGTGTCATGTTTTCAGCCTCTGAACCCTACAAAAGGTGCCCCAAAAGATTGTCTGCATTACATTGCTTCCAAAAATTCATGCAGAGATTTATTTATAGCAGTATCTGGGAATACTTCCCACACCATCAATGCTCTTGGTGAGTTAAAAGTAAGTAGCTAAACTGCCAAAATGAAAGATTAAAATAAGGTCTTCTTTCTGTTCACATGCCCCCCCGGTAGCCATAGAAATAAAATTTATATATATTTGAAAGCCACACGTCCATCATTTAATTATTTGTGAGCACAACTTGGTACATACAGACACAAATCTCAAGCAGCAAGCACCATGGTCAGTGTGTATGCCAAGCAACAAGCTGAGGGAAATTTTTGCGGTGCATGAAAAGCAGATGCACGCCTCTATCCGCACTCAAGATGACAATCTCAGTCCACTGTTTTGTGTAAAATGTGTCCAGCAGTGGCTAAAGAAATAAACTGTACTTGTAAGAGTAACTTTTTATCTTAATCAGTTAGACCTAAATATGCAAAGATAGAGACATTCTTTTTCTGCATTAAGTAGAGGTCACACCAGATTTTCACCTTGTCTTATTTATTTATTTGTTCAGTGAAAAGCCAGTTTGTTGTTTGTGAATGATGAGAGACATGTTGACTAATCTTTGCAGACTGCTACAACTTGTTCAACAGAATACTATTAGCATGCCCACTTAGCTAAATGATAATTAACCAATTATATAACCATAGTGTGCTAGTTAACCAATTGCTAAAAACACAGGGTGGTACTGCTTATTACTGCTGTTGTATAAAAGAAGGGGTCCTGAAACAGTACTGATAAGCAGTACCACCCTGTTGAGTCTTCCAGAAGGACGTGACTCCAGCCACGTGCTCTTGTTTCCTATTGGCCCCCATCTCCAAGATCGGATGGTAGTTGAGGCTATCGTGTTTTTACACCACATAGCAAATGGCGTGCACTACATGTGATTTACTATGTTATGTTACACCCTAGAGCTTATGAAACACAGGCCATGTACCTTTAAAATGAAAGATACAGGTATTACATATCTGCTGCCTCACAGCTCCAGGGTCCCTGGTTCAATCATGAGCTTGGATCACTGTGTAGTGTTTCACATGGTCTGTCTAAGCGAATAAATACACAATACTAATTATTATTATTTTACATATCTTTGTAACTCTTTATAATTTGGCTGTTCTGCTCTTTTGGGTATTTATTAAATTGCAATTTTTGTGGGTTAAAAAAAATCCGTATGCTTCATGTGCTTGATTACTTCAGACCGGTAAGAACGCCAAATCACCAGGAAAAGGGCATCGCTCGTCACCAATCATGTTCTACTGTAACTCGGGTGGGCGTGGCATAGAGGGGAAATAGCAACGTCACCAACCAACCGTTTGTAAGACGCCTTCGTGTAAGCCAATTAAAAAGCGAGGTAGGCGGGCGCTGCAGAGCTCATGGTGTACTCTTGAAATCCGTGTTGCTGTTGCCGACCATAAAAATCTGTTGAGTGCAAGTGGAAGTAGCAAATGTTAAACGCTAGCTAACGCGATACGGCCAGAAACAGCAGTCTGCAGACCACCTGATGTAACAAAGGACAGGATAACGAGCAGCACTTTTTCTGAGTAGATGCCCGCTTTTCGTCCTGGACCTTTCAGTACCATTAGTGGATCCGTTTTCATTCGGAAACCGTGCTGGACAGTTAGCTTGCTAGTGTTGAGAGCTAGTTCACGTTATTTCTCCTCGGACACGTTTCCTCCCTTTAAACCCCCTAAAGCTGAATGTGCTTTCTGTCATGTGTCCGGCCGGGTGCTCCCATGTGAACGGTTTCAAAGTGGACAATTGGAAGCAAAACCTGCGAGTCATATATCAGTGCTTTGTGTGGACCGGCACCGCAGAAACCAGGAGACGGAAGGTAAAGCATAAGAACCAAAATCAAACAAACAAACAACCAAACAAAAAGGAAATCCCGCCACGGCTAGCTAAGGTTCAGATACAAAGTGAAAGCGAATCGCGTTATCTCATTGTAACCTAGCTGAGTGTGTTGGACACGACGCCCCGCGCACAGCTGGAAGCACATCACACACCAGACACACCATCCGTGTATCTACATGCAGCCGAGTGGACAAGTTGTCCCACTGCAGGCGCAGGCTAGCCACACGGTCTGAGGAGCTTAGGAAAACCGTGCAGGACAGGGTGGGTGTGTATCCGGTTTGGGTAGGCAGCTGCTAGCGTCCTAGCCTCGCTAGAGAAAAGGGATATAGTGCACAACGTGATGCTCCCAAGCAAGACTGCACTGAGATAATGCACAAATCTGCTCCCCTCCCTGTCTGCTTTTACACGCCCAGTTCCCAGAGTTCTCAATAGTCCAAGTGTGGTCTAGCTAACACTCTCTCTCTCTCTCTCTCTCTCTCTCTCTCTCTGTGTGTGTGTGTGCAGAGGAGGTTAGGCTGGAACAACGCCCACTGTGATGTGTGATGTACACTTCACTGACCTAGCATGCTGTTGCAGTTGCTGTTGCTAATAACTGGATCACATATTTGCAGAGGTTCAGACTTTTAAAGCACTGACCATCTGGACTGGGTGATTGTGATCATACACCACGCTCACAAACTGTGTGCTGGTGAGGTCTGTCTAGGTCTCTGTAGAGATTATGGAAACATCTCACTCTGTAGAATCTGTGGAGAATCACAGCTAACCTCAAATCTGTACAAATCACTGAGCCACTGGACCCAACGTAGCTTAAAACAAACCAATACAGTTTTATTTGCGTTCACATATTCTAAGCAGAATGCGCTCTGTGCTTTCCGAAGGCCTTATAAGCGTCTTGGATGCGTGTTCTCATTTCATTAAATGTTGGCTGAGTCCTGTTCCTGAAGGTTTTACAAAGCTGCTGTGTTTCCCTCACTTGTAATGCGTGTTTAGCCCACCCATACAGTGACTGTCAAGTTAAAAGTAATGCCGTATCCATGTCTGTCTGAAGACTTGTCTGTGAAGCACTTCTCTAATAATTAGATTTCAATATCATTGTTGGTCAGTGAGCTTCTTTCACTCAACGGACGTCATTCATCAAGCTGGATATGAACAGATTTATTTGTAAATTGTTTGTTGGATTAGAGCTCATGTACGTTTACGTAAACCGAGTCTCGCTAACGTGTACCATGGTGGCTTTTTTATTTCAGCTGCATTTAATGAAGTCATTATATTAATGACACATTAATGATTTGTAAGACTTAACGACTTAAGACAAATAAGACTAGCCATTCAATTAGAAAAAAGAAATGGCACGCTATAAAATGTGCTAGAGTTAGTCTGTGCCTCTGGTAGATGACGCCGTGTGATGCTACTTTAAGGTTTATTTAAGACATTTAGTTGTCATTTTCTTGTTTTCAGCACTCTGTGATCTTTCCCTTTTATGGAGTTGTACGGTGTCACTAAATGTAAATCAGCTGTCCGGTGAATCTGTTTGGTAATTTATGACTGACATTAATGAACACTGGAACTAAGCAACTCAACTTTACCAAAACATTTGTAAATCTGGCAAGAATATTTACTTACAAACAACTTTAGTAAAAGATTGATAACTGAACCCCAATCTTTTTTTTTTTTTTTTTTTTTTTTTTTGGCACAACTTCAGCTAACAAGTTCTCAGCAGCCACGTGTACTTGAGCCAAGACCAGTGACAGAGGAAGAGGTAATATTTTCATGTAAAAAGTTGTGATGAACAATTTTCGAGGACGTGCTTTATCCTGTGGTGCTGTACAGTGCCAGTGGTGGTTAAATGGCGAAACTGGCACCAATCTTGTGAACACATTATTGCGTTTTAACTTGCTGTGTTGTGTGGCTTGTGGTAACAATTGCTGTTGTCTGGTCAGTACACTTTTTAGTGTAAAAGTGCTTTACTGATACACTATCTAGCCAAGCCAGATTGTTTAGAAGTGATTTTAAACCATTAAATATAATCTCTACACAAGGTGTCCCAATAATCTCCATACACAGGGGACTTTTTAACACTTTTTTTTAACCAAAATGTCTTCCAAAATTTTTCATACTTACTTTAAAGTGTGTGTGTGTGTGTGTGTATATGTATGAGTGTATGTGTATATTTTTTTCAGATAGCCTTTAAGAATGTCTTTGATAAAAGAAGAATGTATTGAAATCATACTCATGGCTGGATCGGGAAGTTGTTGCAAGGTTGCGATGGACTTTAACAGGAAACATGGCAAGCACATCACACACGGCACTGTTGCCAAACTGGGAGCCAGAGTTGGGCGAGACGACTCCGTGTGCGCCTACAAAGAAATGGCAATCATGTAGAGGATGCTTTGTAAACAAAGCTAAAGAAAACGTGTTAATTTCACCCTGTAGAATTATAGTGCATTCACGTCAGCAGCGATTTTCAAGTTGTGTTGCTCAATTCGCTTTCAGCTGGTTGCTAGTGAGTTGATCAGTGCTATCATTAGTTTACCGCCAATAGGCTCATTGCACAAACACTTCTTTGCTAAGCTCCTCTTGGTACTCTCTAGTAAGCTCCTGTGTTTCTGGTTCGTTTGCTACAGTTGGAATGGCGGTATTTTACAGTCAGCTTCTGCAAGAGCTCAGATATGTAGGAATACTTAAAAAAGCCCCTTCTAACAAGCTGGAGAACAGCTTCACTGGATGCTTCATTATACAAAACAAGTATGAAAGTAAGATACCTGTTTTATATACAACTCATAAGTATCTTGAATAAATAGAGGAATAATAGTTAAAGAAACCTGAATGACTAGTTGCTCTCACACTGTACTGACGAATATAAACAATGAGAGCCACACTATTTCAAAATGGAAATGTGTGATAGCACTGAAATCTCGTATTTCGTTGCCGTGGTGTCACTGGTAATGCCAGACTAGTGCGATATCCACACAACCTACAGTATCTCGGCAAGTTTTCGACAGCACTTAATTCTCATAACACTTGCGTAATACTGAGCAACTGCAAGTCATCGCATCCCAAACTGCATACTACAGAGCTCCATGTTACTATACCATTGGTAACATTGATATTTACGTGTATTACGTAGCGTGCAATGTGCTCTTTGGGACACAGCCTTGAATTCTATCTAAATGTGTTTGCACTGTCCGATGTATCCACATTGGTTGGAGGAAGAACGCAGCACAACCCACCTTAAGGAATATTTTTTTCCCCCCAAGTAGCTTGCAATAGCATTTTCGACCACGCTGGAATTCCAAAATCTTACATCCTGTCGTTTTAGCAGTAGCCAAACCTGTCATCATTTTGGTGAGGAATGATAGTGTTGACTAAGTTGGCTACCTCTAAATGTTTCCAGGTACCATATCATCATCATTTTAATAATTTGCATATCAGTACATTGAGCATATTCTGTGAGATCACAAAACACGCACAGTCTTTGTAGTAAGTGGAAAGATGTGAATTTGTGGAAAGTGATAAATTTCAACTAAACAGACTTCTACTCATTCGAAATCAGAATCAGTCATCTAACAGGAGTTAATCATTAGAGTTAGCCATTTTTAAATGCAGGGGTACTTAAAGGCAGCATGTCTGCATTGTTTAGGGAAACATTCACCCCCCACACACACACACCAGCCCTCCTCTTCTCTTATTCAGTATAAACGTGCATAGAAGCTTTACTTTGTTTCGCCTTCTGTGCATCTGCTACCCCAACGCCCCCTCCGGGACATGATCAGTTCCCTTTGCAATACCTACAACTTTTCAGAGGTCCCAGTGCTGCCTTGACATGTGTCTGACATTAACTTTTCCCTATAGAACACTGTCATCTTTTTTTATTTATTTTTTTATTATTTATTTGGACACACCATGTAATAACTTGTATAAGTTCTGTATTCTTGTTTATATAACAGGCGCTTATCCATGATGGGAACTGTGCAGAATATAGTGAACTAAATATCTACATTTATGTTCAGTTAAACGCATGATCTATACGTTTCCCTTGATAAGTGTGATGCGTTGTGCATTTTGGGTGGATGCCGGACAGTACTAGGCGCACCAGATCTACCTTTCTTTATCTCTTCCTCCAGTAGACCTCCAGTACTTGATCAGCTGTCACCTCGATATCACTGTGTGCAGAGAGAAGCTAGCTGGCTAGGAGCTTTCAAACAGAAACAAGAAAATGCAATCAAACTAAGCGAAGTGTTCATTTGACTTTTGGGGCAGTTAAATTTGGAATAGGGATAGGGACTTTGTTGACCTTTTATGAAAACCATTATAGCCCAATTACAGAGCAAGCACATGCAAATTTATTTATTTATTTTTTTTAAGTGTGACATGCTCCACTTGATTCATATAGCCTATGACTGGTGGTATGACTCATCTTGATGATGAGTTGCTGCTTGGTACTTCCTGAAACAAAACGCACCTCAGCCAAGACACGGTCTGGCCTTTGTTCTCTCTCTTCCTGTGCTCTGTAATGATGCGCCTCAGATTTTCATTTACACTTTAATTAATAGTCAGCACAGTTCTAAAACTGAGATGTTTGATGCTCAGCTTAATTTAGCTTGCTTTTGCAGTTTTTCCTGTCCTGTAAATCACAGTAAGAAGCAGGATTTCGATGCTAGTCATCCTGTGGAGTCAAATTGTGTAGTTATTGAATAAGTGGGTGTGGTAATGAATGAACCCACATGTTCAGTTTACTGTTGAGTAACAGTTACCCAATTCACAGAGGCCATGTCATCTCATTTCAGAGCAATGCAGTTGTAAAATGCTCAGTATGCACATCATTGCATTTATTAAAACGGCCGTACAAAAGCTCTACAGTACGTCTGAGGAGTCTTCTGACTGCAGGAATATACACAGGTTCCAGATAAGTGATGGATTGAATGTGACAGGAACAAATTTTAGTTTATTAAACTTTTATTTTAATTTGTTAAAGTATGTAATATAAATATGACCTAAATAAGACGCATTAAGCCAAGCACAAGAAGTGAAACAATTTTTTGTTTTGGCATAGCAATGGGGAGTGGTGTGACGCACTGGCCTTGGGCACAATCTCAGCTTTAAAAAGCTTTTTCCTCATTAAGGTCAGAGGTGAAATGAATGAAACTTTTCATTTGCAGTACATCTTGGCAAAGCTGCTTTGCTTATAGTGGCTGTTGCTGTTCAGGTTAAGTGAATTGCTCTTGATTATTCAATAACGCGCTAACACACACTTGCACAAGAAAATGATGCAACAGTAAGGCAATTAAAACCTGTCAGACATTTAGTAATCAATTTAGACAAAGTAACCCCCAGCTTAATCAGCTCAGCCTGTGTTTTGGAGCTTGTTACGACTTCAGAAAAGTTGTATTGATTATATTACCACAGTTAAATGCAGCGTCGCTGTAAAATGAGAACTCTTACTGCGGCTCACGCTGCATGACTCGATCTCTGTACGTGACGCCGTGTACTCCACTCAGGCTGAAAAAAAAATGTTGCCAACCAGACAGTGCTCAGATGTGTGCGATTTCATGCACAAAAACTTCAGAGATCCGCTAAATGAAGGTACTGTTGCAAACTGTTTTCCATGCAGCGTAGGCAACAGTGGTCTGCACTAGGTTTCTGGCATTTTAGATTGTGACTAAGAATGTTGTGTTCCATAGAGGGTAATTCCTGCCATTTAAAACCATTGCCCACCAAGTCTGTCCCAACAAGTAGCCAGACAGGCTGCATAGTGGAAGCTCACAGAGCGTTTTTATGTCCAGTTCCATGAATAAACAGGAAATTTCCTGGGAAGTCATCGCACGCAGCTGTAGTAGACCTTGTTTGTGTGACTGTGAAGATACCAGGGAGGTCAGAGTGTCCTGGAGTAGTAGTTGTGTGTTTGTTTAGCATGCTTTTTAGGTCTGCAGACAGCTGTCTATGAAAGGCATGTGTGGTGTACTGTCTTCTGACAGGGAATTTCTACAAGAGATAGAAAAGATTAGTCCATCTAAAGGTTAGTCCCACTAAGTTGATTGAAGTTGCCTATTTGCTGACATACTAGTTATGATTTGTGTATAAACTGTCTGCCTCCAGATAATGCTGTTTAATCAGTCACATATCTCCTTTCTGTTTATGGGATATGTTGTTCATAAAAGGCTGCAGCTAATGCATGGATGATCGCGCTGTTTTTTTTTTGTCTTCTGCCTCATTTGGCTTGACTGCCAGTGACTGAAGATTATGACTTTAATGTTGTGTGACTGGTGCGTTTGTTAGCAGAAGAGTTGCTGTTCACTGAACAGCTGTCAAACACCCGTTACTGAAACAGTCTATTTATGGCTAATTTTCTTCATATAGGAAGCAAATTAAAAAGCAGTCTAGGTTTTGACGAACATTATGAAAACATGGCCACTGCTGCGAGGACAAGAGGTGAATCTGTAGTCGAGATTAAAGATCCTTGGTTTCTAGGTGACCAGACAAGATGGATTTATCAAGCTGGGAAGATTCAAATAAAAATTAGGCTTTTTCTCAGAGCAAACTTGCTAAGGAGGAATTTATGGCTATTGTTTCAAAGATAAGCACTCCCAGTCATTCTCAAATCTGATCTTCGTCATTGCACATGATGACAGTGCAGTGATGACAGTGGGATTAGGACCTTGCTTCAGCTCTAAGTGAAAAGAGTGATGCAGCAGTGCATTAGACCTTTTAGTCTGTCTCACCACCTTATCTGTACAATCTCCTCAAACAAATTCCAAAGCTTTAACTTTCATACTAATACCACTGCCAATGGCATCATATTTGGCATCTTGTAGATCACTGACTAACTGTGCCGTGACTCAGCACAGTTGCCTCATATAGCCACACTGCATTGTGGAACTTTGAGTCCAACATTGTCCAATGCGCCAATATATGGCATTGAGCGTTGCTGCAAAAAAAATAAAAAATAAAAATTGTCAGTGACAAAAGAAATTCTTGCGCTTTTGTGCACTTGAGATGCATTTGTGACAGTTTTACACTGAAATATGTCTGAAGAGCCACAGCTTCTCATCACGTTTCCATGTATGCAACTCTACACTAGGGCTGCAAAGATTAGTTGACATAATTGACTAAATCAAATAAATTGTGTAAATTCATCAACTTAGATTTTTTGAGTTGAAGCGTTGTTTACATAACCAACTTAAAAAAACAAAAACAAAAACAAACGCAAGATAATTCAAGAGTACATAAGCTGCTATATAGAAAGTAATACACCACTGAAGCCACTTGAACTATGGTGCTCTTTTTGTGTAATTTTGTATACTGCTGCTTTTGTTTCTTGTCACTGTATAACACTGTGTGTATGACTGTTTTCCTTTGGTCCATTATAAAGAAATATCATTTAATCACTTGTAAGACAAATTTGGTTTTCTTTTGATTGGGGGAAAAATGACTATTTGATTAGGTCAGACCAAATATGGAAGGGGTTTTGTGCTGCGTTTAATGTAATAGTTGAATGACAAAATTATTGACACTACAAAACTCATGACAGCAGGCTATGTTGAGTTTCAGTTGTACTGGGGGAAAGTGAGTGATTTGAGCCCTCTGCTTGCCAGATCTGTGTCTTGATAATTGGGATTGAGTTTTAGCAAGTGTGCTAACATTATCCGATTCATACTAAACTTTTTTTTTTTACAGGCTGAAGAACAAAATACACAGAAATAGTTATATTTTAACTAGCTATCTAACATTGGGTATCTACAGGATGTCCCAAAAGTCTCCATATATAGGGGAAATTAATACTTTTTGGAAAATGACTTCCAAAATTTTTAGTTTATACTCATACTTGGTTTATATTATTATTATTATTATTATTATTATTATTATTATTATTTGTTCAGATGACCTTTAAGAATGCCTGTTGCAGTGTTGCGATGGACTTTAACAGGAAATATGGCAGGCATAACCAACTGAGAAGTGGACGTCCACGAATATCCACTGACGAAGGCACAACTGACGTGGTACTAGCATACATAGTCTCCTATGTCTGGAGACTTTTGAGGCACCCTGTAGTTCATTCTGTTGGTTGTGTGTAGTTTATGATCATGCAGAATGAGCGCAGTTACACAACAGTATCGGGATACATGGGCACTGCAGCTGGATCAGGCAGTCGCAGTGAGAGCTAACTGGCTGACAGTAGCCGAAAGACAAACTCTTGTTTAGAGTATTGTATTACACTGTTAATAATAATAACTTTAATGTAATACCTGGCTTCATGCGGAACAATTTTCACTTATTTTGACGTGCCATAATCGCCATAAATTTTGCCCACCCTCCTCTGTCCTTTCTGAGACGCAGGAATTAATTTGTAGATAATAGTATTTCCTTATTTATGTAGAAGGTTACTTGAGGTTGGCATACAGTATATCACTGGATATAGACTGTACTGTATTTGTGTGAGTGGACTGTTACACACTAGGTCTATGCTATATATATATATATATATATATATATATATATATATATATATATATATATATAGACTATATAAAAAAAAAAAACAGCACACCAGCCGGGATAGACAAATGAACTGAATAGACNATATATATATATATATATATATATATATATATATATATATATATATATATATATATACACTATATTACCAAAAGTATCCGCTCACCTGCCTTGATTCACATATGAACTTAAGTGCCATCCCATTCCTAACCCATAGGGTTCAATATGATGTCAAAAGCGCACACAATGATGTTGGTCGAGAAGGCCTGGCTCTCAGTCTCCGCTCTAATTCATCCCAAAGGTGTTCTATTGGGTGCAGGCCAGTCAAGTTCATCCACACCAGACTCTGTCATCCATGTCTTTATGGACCTTGCTTTGTGCACTGGTG
>CM074957.1:14549911-14566408 GCA_037577455.1 Pangasius macronema | reverse complement strand
TGATCATGTCTTTATTAGTGGGCAAACCAACAAAATCAGCAAGGGATCAAATACTTTTTACTCTCACTGTATATGCTATCTAGCATGTCTGGCACCTTTTAAAAAAGCAAGCTACTCGGTTAGTCTGAAAATATTTCAGATTAGATGAAGCCAATTCTATAATCCACTGCATAAGACTACACCAGGAAAACTACACTTTTTTTGTTATTTTCCTTTGCTTTAATGGTATATTGTAGGGGACTGGTTTTCAGCCTCACCTCTGTTTGCTTCTGAAAGCATTCTTCTGAGGAATCCTACTGCGGCCAGAATTGAACATGGCAGTTCAACTCATTATGAGCTTTGATAAATCTCTGAGATACCGTTCTAGACATAGCATCCTCCTTCCAAAGCAAGGCCAGTCATTGAGCTATAAGCACGGCTCTGTCCACCAGGTCGTCTACACACAGTGTAATATGATACCCATATTTATTATTTTTAAGATTTACGGTACTGATTTTTTTTTGTTGTTGTTAGCATTGCAACTTAAATGACTGTATTACTGTTGAATAACAGCTGTCGTTGCTGTTGTTTTATAGTAATACTCACACTACAAACATAATTTCCAGCCTCAGTGCTTTTTTTCAGGTCACACTTTTAACTAGGGATGTAAACCTCAGGCTTCCATACAACATGATACAGTTTTGCTTCATAAGGCAATGATTCGATATTTGACGATACCGCTGAATCTGCTATGATATGATATGATACAAGATGATTCAATTTAGCAGCTTCCAATCGATATGTAATCACCTTTGTTCAGAATCTCTGGAAAGGTTTACTGTTAATTCCTGAATGATGGTGATGTAGAAGAGGGCTATTTTAAGTATCAGAGTTACAGGTAAATCACAGTGTTTTAAAATCGGAATTATTTAATAAATAAATAATCAATTTGCAGTCAGTTATAATTGATAATATTTGGTGTATGATTGTTGACCCCATTCATTTCAGGCCTTTTAAACCTGTGCATTGATCCAAATTGGCTGCTTGTTACATCCCTACTTTTAACAACATCTTCGAGGGCTTGCTGCCTTTGTTGTTGTTTAACAGTAATACACCGGCTACAAGTTGCATTTCCAGCTTAAATTATTTCTTACTTTACATCTGGCATGCATTACTATTTACTCAAAAAGCAAAAACAACCAAAACTTACACTCAAGGACAGCCCAACATCTTTGTAATAATTTCTGTAAAATAAGACTTAAGTGGGTGTTGCTTTCTTAGAATAACGGCAATTAAGAACATAACCGCCTTTTTACATAACCACCTGGGGCTAATGCTGTGATTAATGTATTAAATAGCACCCTCCAGACTGCGATGATAGGCAACCCCATGTACTGCAATCTGCACAATCATGTTTTTGACACGCCAGAGCAATCCGTATTCTATGCAGAATAATTCAAAGTCCACATTGAGTCTCACAACTGACTTGTCCAGGTGAAAAGCTCCAGTGTTTCAGTGAGGATGCCGTATTGAATTTATTAAGTGTGCATTTCTCTCCACTACAGGTATTTGTTATTCTACCATAAGCAGTTCCTTGAATACGAGTAGCTTTAACACACCGATCTGCTGACTGTGGAGTGCTTCGTTCACCCAGTGAAAGCGGCCGAGAGGGAGATCACACCTGCAGCAGAGGACACAATTAACACAAGCCTACCTGAAACTGTGATTACCCATCGCTTCCTTCCCACACAGGGGCCAAAGCAAAAGAGACGAAAAACAAAATCATGCAACACATTCAAACCAGCACTGAGCTAACCGTTACTTGATGTGAGAAAGGCGGAGGAGAGGAAGAAGTGCACGACTGCTTTCCGCCTCTCCTGCCACATTCTCCACCGCTGAAAAAAAAAAAACAGAGAGGGTGAAATGAACAGATCTGTGAAAACAAGAGTAGAGGGCACATCTCAACTTTGACTAGTGTTTGTTGTTTTTGTAGAGTTTTTTTTTTCCCTCCAATTTCTATTTTTGTTTTGTTTTTGTTTTGTTATTCTGTCTCTTCCTCCCCATGGTGCTCTCATTCAAACTGACCAAGTGTTAGAAGCCTGCTGGGGTGAGTCAGTGTCTATTCTGCATATGCATATGAACTCAATGCAACAAAATGTGTAAAAAAAAAATGGACTAGCACATCAAAGAAGTTTTGCTTTTGATTTTATGTTTTTTAAAGGAATGATTATGAATATTGTTTGTGATATTGGTCATGAAATACTGTATGAATTCAGTATCTAGTCTCCATTTTTTTTTTGTTTTTTTGTGGACTTGGCTGAAGCAGTAAAGTATGTTGGTCTGGGTCAGCACTGCCGTGAAGGCTGAGTGCCTAGGCAAGTCTGTGCTATTTCTGTTTTCTGTTTATTTTTATATTCTTGAGTGTACGCAATCCTCATTCACCTTTTTGGTTTTAGAATTCTCTTCAGCAGGGTTTTGTTGGAGTGTAGTTGTTTCTGTCCGCAGGGTTTCCTTCCCCCAAATTGATCATTTGTATCTCTATTGTGTTTGGGTGAGGTATTATAAAGCCGGTGTTGGTTCTCTGATGAAGAGGAGCAGCAGACCTGACCATTTTTCAAGGCAATATTTGGCAAGACCATTACTACAGTGTTGTTTTACTGTTGTGATCTGTGTGCATCTATGCGATTTACCTTTGATCATCCCACAAGAGCCAAGCCTGTAGGCCTATGCAAGGCAGGTGTTAAAGGAAGAGTTCACCCGTTTTAAAAATTTCGACAAGCATCTTCTTGCCTCAGCTTCATCTGTAATTGGTAGAGGCAATTTTCATCACTGAACTGTTTGGTTAAATGCATGCTTTAGAGACCAACTCTCTCCCAGCATTTAAAAAAAAAAAAAAAAAACCTGTATGTACAAGCGATTACTAAAGGTTGTTTTATATCATCAGCACAGCATGACCGGTAAAGCTAAAACCTCTTTGCCGTACAGAGGTGGTGAGTCAAAACCATCCCACAAGTGGCAAGCAGTCCGAAATAGACATGAGCTATGAAATTGCACTTTGTGCATGCATCAGGTTTCAAATATTCCATTAGCTATATTAATGTTATTATTCTCACAAACACAATAAAACGGTAAAATACAACAATTTCATTCTCATCCTCCTCCATCTTCCCCATGATGCTGTGCTTTTGCCTCCTGCAAAATGATGTAACTGTCGAACAGTTTGCATCACTTCTGTTATGTTGTAAATGATTCCTGTAATGTGGTAGTGTGGTAGACACACAAAACAGGAACTCTTCCAGGAACCAGTGACCCGGGATAAGAATTTGACCCCAGGTTTTGTCCTGGTAATTATTTTGACGTCTGGTCACTTACCTACAGATGGTATAGAATGTGGTTTAATTTGAGCTTGCCATGTAGGTGGTTACTGTAAGCATTTTAATGGAAGCTGCATTACTGACTCTTCCTGCTGACCTAAGCATTTCTATGCCTCTTCTCAGGCTGCATACGTCCATAGTAGTATGGATAGTAAGGCATTTGAAATGTTCCTAATTATATTTTTTCACACACTACAGCATGCATAAGCCTTATGCACTTAAAAGCATGACATAGCACATGGTAACATAGTGTGTATTATGCGGTTATGGTTTATTTTACCAACCCCCCAAGCCCCATCACACACCCCCCCCTCGCCGCCACCGAACTGAGTTCCAACACACAACCCCTCCTGCTCTAGAATACCTGATGGATAGTGGGTAAAGGTGGGCTGAGCAATTTTTAAAACAGTTTTAAGAACACTTTCTTTTCATATTTTACTCTTTGGCTTCCTCACATTTCAGCTTCAATCAAAGCTGCCAGAAGAAGCTCTGCTCTCTGTAGCACCCCAGAGTCTGTAAACCAGGGGAAAATCCAACAAATCAGGACAAATTGGCATCTCTAGCTGTGTTAATCATGTTTGTACTGTTCAACCCTCTCGCGTTAGCCAGTAGGTGTTTTGAGGACATGGCTTCAGAGGGACCACTGAAGGAAGGGGCGAAATTTGTTTTTTTTGTTTTTTTTTGTTTTTTTTCCCCAAAGCTTACAGCTTTAGCTAAAAGTACAAAAATTCTATCTTTAATAATCACAAGTAGTCCACTGTCAAGAAAGTGTTATAATGCAAATGGATCGTAGTACCCTAACCCTAGAGCAGGAGGTGTGAATTGTTGGACTACACAAGGGGCCACCTCCGTCAGTATTCCCTGTGGCATCGTGCCTTGCGCACACTGGTGCCTCTGCACACAAACCCAGTGCTGCTCTTTTAAATCCATATGCTGTTTCCATGTGGAGCTAAAGACAGAAAATAACACCAGTATATTTGCGTGTCTCTGTGATATTAATAAAATCACTTTTCACCGAAAGAAATCCTACATCAAGGTTGCACGGCTTATGCCAAATCAGCAGTTGCAATTGGCATACGGTAATGCCACACCGAAGACCTCAAAATATAACTGGTGTGCTTATGTTAGATGAGTCTTAGCCAGTTCATTTGGTCTGCTGCAGAATTTTTTTTTCCCTTTCTATGCCAGAACTAAATGGGGTGAAGTAAATGATCAGGGCTTGTCTGGAGTCTCACTATGGCCGTTTGGTCATTCAGGGAAACAGGAGAAGTATTTAACTGATTAAAACCCAACTGGAACTGTGTCTTGTCTTTCTTTATCTTTTGCACACACACTTTCCTTGCTCCTCTTGGTTGTCTTAAGATTTGGTTCATTTTTTCCCCTTAACGTAAACATCTATGATTATCTAAAACTACCTCTCTTAAACCATTAGTATGGGTTATCTTTCTACAGGATTAGCTTAGCATTCTGAGTATCATTCTGTTAGTTTAAAAGAAAATAATGCTCCACTATTGAGTGATGTTTACTGTGACCATTAAAGTAAGTGTTAGTGTCCCCACTAGCGCCATCTTAAAAGAATGTAGTGCAATATTAATTTTTATTAATATCAACAGAATATTTTTAAAGCTATTGCAGTCACAAGTTATGAGTATGCATTTAGTTTATCTGTCTTTCAGATCTGCTTGTAGATGGGGGAATGTTCGGTCCTCGACATTTCCCCACAGAGAGAGACTGGATTTTGTACCCACTCAATAATTTAATAATGTGCTAAAGAATTGGCAGTTAAGCTATATGAATATTTAATAGCCAATAGTAGCAATGCTAGTGATGCTCCTCTCCTGACTGTTTCTCAAAAGCATAGCAACGCAAAGTTCACCATTAAATGGTCGAACACTTCCTTTGCCAGTGACGATTATTTTAACTTTAGAATGCTTTTGTGAAACTGGACCCTTGCTGTTCAGCTGTGACTCAACTAAATAACTGCATGCAATTAATGTATGTCTCTGCAGGAGGCGATATGTGAGTGATTTGATTGCTGCCCTCTTCAGAAAAGCTATTTTTACTGTTCTTTAAAGAGCAACTCCAGTGAATATCATAAAAATGCAATGACTTTAAGCATGACTTTAAACTGTATTATGTGTTGTTTCATTTCTGACAAAAGAAATGTTCTTTTGCTAGCGTGTTTTACAAAAAAACATTGGGGGTTGTTCTTAGACACAAGTGCAACACCATGACGTTAGCTCATCCCACGCTGTTGAAACACATCGTTATGCCCGTCTGTCTTACACAAACGCGCTTGTCAGTCTCTCACTAATGAGAGTACGGCAGAAATCAGAGCTGGTAAAAGTATTTCAGAGGTGGTTAGTGATGGGAGCTGTACTGTTATGCTGTAAATGAGAAATCGGAGAAAACAAATTCAAAGGCATTTAACATCAAGCGGCAGGTTGTAAATCTCGCTTCTCTAGTAAAAAAAACTTCAAAGGTAACTGATGTAGTTAACGTCTTGTAAAACCTCTCACAGGTGGTTTCCAAACTCCCTAAGGCTGTTTTTTTCTTCCATTTTCCTAGATTCCTGTAGGTTTATTTTGCTTTAGTGAGTGTGGTGCACAGAAGACAGAAGTAGCATTCATTGGTACTCTGTCAAATGCATTTAACATCAGGTCCATCACCAAGCAATGAAAATTAAGCTTTGAATACAGCAGCTATCTTTATTTAGCTTAGTGTGTCAGTCAAGCTTTTCAATTCACACTTCCCCGTGTCTCATTCATTTATTTCATCTGTCTGTGACTCATTTATTAAATTCACACTAGCCAAGGGCGTCATTTCATTCCTTGGAACCCAGAGCTTCATTTCCGTGTTGTCTCATTATGAGAAAGTAAACATCATGCAAATTGGCTGTAGCTATTGGGCCAGATTATTATAAACATTACCATTGCAATCAAATAAAAGTTATCGGCTTTATAAAACACAACAGGGTGTGCTGTTACAGGACAATAGTCAATGCCGTCATGTGAAGCAGTGTTACAGCTACCACCCCAAAGTGGTACTTTAAATAAAGGGTTCCTTACAGAAACTTCAACTATACTGTTGACTATACATTTCTCTTAGTTTAATAAAAACATGTTTATTCCATCTGTTTATTAGCCTTATATTATTTTGAAGTATCCGCCATACAAGTCCCTGTCTATGTTGTTACTATAGAAAAGATGACATATTAGAACAGGTGCATTAATATAAACCTGTGATATGCCCTTCAGCCAGCACTACTCTGAGCTGTGTTGTTATAGAAAATTAACACATTCTGACCAATCAAGGTCAACAAGAATTCAACATCACTGTAGTATAATGAGCTTTTAATTCCATGAGGACACCATTCATTCACCATCCATACACAACAACAAAAGACTGTGGTTAAGTTTTGTTGAGGGCACATAGTCGGGCTTTATACGGTTGTGGTCAGGAATTAACCCTTGTGTTGTCTTAGGGGTCAAAAATGACCACCACCACTATGTTTACCTGCAGAGAAAACGAGTGGTGTCCACTGCTTAAATGCAGTCTTTCTGCACTGTGAAGAGGGAAAACCCAGACATTCACAAAGTTTCTGATGAATGACAGATTGTTTCTTCGTGAAAAATAGATTTGGGGATTAAAATTAAATTAAGCTACTTTATTTTAAGGGGTTAGTGACAAAGGGAGTAGACATAATGTTAAGACCACCCAAGGGCGACACTTAGTGAAGCAGATGGTGTGTGACAAAAGGAATAAAGGCTGCTGGAGTTGCTCTTTTATATTAAACATTTATATAATTCTTTTCTGTGATGTTTTGGGTGCTGAAGGAAGTCAACAATAAGCATAAAGCAAGATGTGATTGCAGGGTTGTTTAATGAAAAAGCATTTTGCTTCCAAGTAACAACACTGAACAAACACCAGCATCAGTATGAAGTATGTTAACATTAAACATATTTCATTTTACTATAGCATACAAATGCTATGATTGGTTGGTGGTATCTAAAATGAAAGCACTAAAATAAAACATAGAATAATTGACAGTCATTGAGTCATTTGCAAGTATTCAAACTCAGTCACTGCCTGGCATTGAACACTTGCAAAATTGTAAAGTGATTGTATCAGAGAAGAAAGAGGACATCATAAGGTTTGCCACATCATACTAGTCTACATTGTTAACTGAATTAATGCTATGTTCATCAGAGGGTCAACAAACCTTCACCAGATGGCGATGTTTCCCCATAATGCAATGCAACATGCAGTAACGCCACGTTCACTCTGGTGAGGAAAGCTTCCAACACGTAACAAATGGAGAGAGAATTGTCACTGTTCCTTCTGTTCATCTTTAAGATTAATGAACCTCTAATTAAAATGCAAAAGATCTGTTTATGGATGGAGTTACAGTATCACATAGCATGCTCTGTTTTTTTCTCTATCCTGTAGCACTGGATTTAGCACTAATGTGCGAGCTTTCAAAACGCATAGTTAGCCTGCAAGGGTTTGGGCACTGCATCACTATCTACAGTTTCTTTTATTTATCTAAATGATGTGCATTCTAAATATCTACAGGTAGCAGAGCTTTTGTTGATTTTAAACACAACTGTTCTTGCAGTAAAGTGACATTTGGACAAGAACTAGAGCAAACACTAGAAATAGACTCTAAAGAGAGCACCTTCATACACTGGCATGTCCAAACATAGGAAAAGGCAGAGAAAGTAACCCTTTCAGAGACTCGCGATCACACCAATAGCCTGGTTCCCATTTTTACCAGGAACCAGGCTATTGGTGTGATCGCGTGTATCTGAAAGGGTTGCTAGCAGGCAAAGGATTCTCAGGATAAGACGAGTGAAAGAAACTGCAAGGAATTTAAAGGAACATGACTGCCCATGAAAGCACATGTTCTAGCCCTTCTCAATTTGACAGCTCCATAAAGACTGGAGTAAACAGACATAGATAAACAAGCATCTCACGCTGATGTATGTTTGTACTTACTGTGTATTGTGCTGCTGTATTATGTTTTGCATCATGGTCCTGAATGAAACAAGATTTTGTTCCAATGTCTACAAGTCATATAGAAGAACTCTTGAGACTTGAGATATAAATACATCAACACTTCAGGGGATATAAATATCAGTCAAGCTGTTTTGATACAAACAACTAATAAATGGCACAAGATATACGGTAGTACATTTTAAACAAGGATATGACAAGAGCTAGACAGTAACATCTCCAGAATTAAACAGAAATTTATACAATCTAGCAGCAGTTTGGTTAGTGTTAAGCCAGCAGCTATTCCATTAAACATGATAGGCAAGCTACATTTGGATAAGAGAGGGACAGTTCACATGAATGATGTATCTTGCAGAAGTCTTAGCAAATACTATTTACAAGAAAAAAAGGAAAATACAAAACTGTTTGTCCTCTCAGAAAGGAAGGATTACATGATTATAGACGTTCAGGTACCTTCTGTACATTCACAGTAAACATTCATACGCAATGCCACACCCACAGGCACCTTTACTTTTCAATAGTCCAAAAGCCTGAATATCTGCGACAACACTTACAACAATAAAAAAAAAGAGATTTTATTGAGTAGTACTTCTTCCTTTTCACTCTTGAAAGAAAAAGATTATTCCATGAAAACAGATAGATGAGTGCTGCACTGTTAGTAATGTGAGTTGAATTTGTGAGCATGCTCCAGAATGATAAGACTCTTCTCTTGGGGTAACTTGTCGACAGCAGGCAACCCTTGACCCCTTTTATGGTAGAGTTACTTGAGTGTCTGCTGTCAGCATTACCCTCGGCAGTCTGGAAAACTCTGTGGTCATCTTGCTCTCCCATTTGCAGTGGCTTCATGAACACAATATAATTTGCACAGACCCATAAGTGTACAAAAGTCCTGAAATATTACTGGAACAATATTTTAATATATTCAGGATATTACAGATGAAGAGTAAGACAAATGTTCTAAAAAGATGACAAATACTTTGGCTCTTACTTTTTTTTTTTTTTTACTCAGTAAGAATATTTCACATTGATCTACAACTGGATAAAAAAGGTAAGTCATGCTTTTCCTTTTGTCAGCTGGTGAACCTGTTTGGTGTCTACCATCTGTTGAATTTAGCAGTCTTCTTCCTCATGCTATTTTTTCTAAAGTCTTTGTCCATTTGTTTCTTCCTGACTGGAGTATAACCTTATGTATGTCTAAAGGTTTAAAAGTGCTTTGTTCCTCTCTCTCAAATGCTGGTCTGCAGGTCTCCATTCAGCAGTGTGCTTTGAGTTTCGCTAGGGTTCATCCGTGTCTTGTCTTGCCTACTGTCACTACGCTCAATCTCATCCAGGCCACCTACTTTTTTCAGGCACAGAACATTCTGGAAACTCTTCTTGAAATTCTCTGACAAGAAGGCGTAGAGAATGGGATTGGCACAGCTGTTAGCATATCCCAGCACCACCACAAAGGCAAAGGTGCTCCTCAAGATAGGTGTGGTGCTAATGGTGCCGGTCACAGATGTCACATTAAAGACATAAAATGGAAGCCAGCAGAACACAAACACAGCCACCACAATCGACACCATGCGTGTCACCTTCCGTTCTGAGCGCTTCCTCTTGGAGGAGCTCACCCGTATCCCAGATGCTTTTACTTTGATGATGATGAGTAGGTAGCACAGGCAAATTACCATTAAAGGCAGAAAGAAGCCCAGAAAGAAAGTGTAGAACATGAAGGCTGTGTAATAGGCCTCCTGTGGCTCAGGCCACACAATGGTGCAGAAACAACCATCTGGCTTGGTGATCAAGCTGCTGTAGATGATGATGGGCAAGTTGACCAGCAAGGAGACTCCCCACACTGCCAGGTTGATGGTCTTAGCCATTCGAGGCTTCCTCCATTTGGTGGACTTGATAGGATGCACCACTGCCAAGTATCTATCAATGCTCATTACCATCAAGCAGAAGATGCTGGTGAACTGATTGAGAGAGTCCACAGTCATGACCACACGACACAAAACTGCCCCAAAGGGCCAGTGAACCAGAGCTAACTGAATGGCAATGAAGGGCAGGCTCATCATGAAAAGCACATCAGCCACAGCCAAATTGAGGATGTAGATGTTGGTTACTGTCTTCATCTTGGCATAACGCAAGATGACATAAATAACCAGAGCATTGCCACTAAGCCCTACAGCACAAACTACAAAGTAAATGAACGTGATGACCACTGTGCTGGTCTTGGTGAAGCTGTGGTCAGTGGCATTCCTTAAGCTCTCATCGGAGTCATTGCCTGGCATGAAGCTCTCATACATGAGAGGCTCTGACAAGTTTGGGAGTGAGGATGGAAATATCCAAAGATCCATGCTGCTGTTCAGTCAGTTTCCTGGCATTCTCAAATGTGATACTTTGCCTAGATGGAGAGGAAAGATCAAGGTGAGTGAATAATCATAACCTTATGGCCTTGTCTATTATGAAACAAGTACTATGTCTAGTGTTGGCAACAGGAAGCAATCTGAATCTGTTGCTGTTTTAAGATACCCTAGTTATATCCTGACATTGGTTAAAATTAACTGGTCCACGCCTATCATGGGTGGGTGGCTAGAATATGAGGCTGGGTAGAATATTTGTCCCCTCCCACTGGTGCATAGTATGTCTCAGAAGATGGAATAGGTGTATCAAATATCCTTCATAGCTGATGGTCATCCATATTGTCTGTCGCTATAGACTATTTTCAACAAAATTGCCTGCATGAAAAAAATTATTTATACTGCACTACAGTCTGACATATTAACAGCACCACAATGTTAATATATATTTGGCATATTAACATCCCCATGGGCTTTGGAATATGAAAATATAATTAAAATCAAAATTAAACCAGCAATGGAAATGGCTCTTAATGTAATCATGCACCTAGTGCACTGTAATTGACGTGACAACCCCTGGCCTTCGCTTTAGAATATCTACCATTAGGCAAACAGAATTATGTAGCAAAGGTCTCCTGCCTAGTCACAGCCAGCAACTTTTATTTATTGCGGGGGCGTATTTCCACTGAATTAATCCTCTTTAAGTTATTGAAATGGATGCAGGGCAAAAAAAAAAAAAAGGATTGGCTTTCATTCTGTGCTGAATGAATGGCCAATAATGTCAAATGTGCCAATGTCAAAAATGTTAAAAGCATTATACAAATAAAATTGAATAGAATAGAAAATTCGTCATTGTCTTTGAGGGATGAAAGCAAGAGGTAATCCTACAGTAATAACAGTACAGGGGCTCTGTCTGTATACCAGTCACAGAAAACTAAAAATCTCCAGATTTTAAAGTCACTCTCATTACTGCATCTCATTACTACAGAGTCTAGAAGAATTAAGCGGGGGTCACAGGTTTGCTATTTACATCTTTTTATTAAACAGTGTAGAGCAGTCTACAATCAGAGGGGGGTTGTTGGTGGGTCTACTCCTCACCCCCTTAATGTCTGCAGTGCCTATTTTGAAAGATTTGCCCTATGCCCTTATCAAGAGAAGACGTTCCAATTAATAAAAATGTAACTTTAAATAAAAAGGCCTGGCTGCTGTCTGTCAGTTTTATCTCACATGACCTGCCATTGTGTGACAGCCACATTCTACAACCCTACAAATTACAACATATAGGTGGTGAGTTCATTTTGTTTAGAATCATTCAGGCCTGCTCTCAACTGTATGTTTGTTATCATATTATATTTATTGTGTTACATTTCAATCATGCAGCAAAGCAATAGACTATGCATGCTAAGGCTGTAAACACACATCAAGCAAGTGCACACATGCATTTTAAATGTACATAAATTGTATCACAACACAATTTATAATACAATCTGAGCATTGCAGCAAGGGCTCCACTATAGCTGCATTAAATTCTTACAAAACGTATAAACAGATAATGATGTATTACAAAGAAATTATTTAATATTTACCAAACAAGCACATTTTTACATTCACATTTTTACATGTTCTCATTCCTTGAAATTTTAATACAATTGATGTTTTTAGGAAGGGCTATGTTAATGAGAAGGAAGTTTGAAGCCACATCAGTTTGATTCATAAATGTGATATTTACCTAATAACAAAAAGAAATCAATTACACATATCAAATATGAATGTAAATAATGTGACACATCTGACATGCCAAAAGATAAATCCTGAAAGTTTTACATTCAGACAATGGGCCATATCATAAACCAAGATTCAAATGACCTTAAAAAATAGTTTCCTTTACCGGTTTATAGAATGAACAGGTGTAGTCCATGTTTGACTGGAATCTTCCCACTGTAAGCGTATACTTTGCAGCGTATATACTGTTTATGATATTACATGGTGGCACAGTGGGTCCCATCCAGAGTGTATTGCTGCCTCACACCCAGTAAAGGCTCCAGATCTACTGTGACCCTGACCAGGATAAAGCAGTTACTGGAGATGACTGAAGAAATTATTTTCAACGAAACACTGAAATCCAGACATATTTTCATGGAAGTGTACAAGTGTAATTAAGTAATGACCCAATTTGTTTACTATACCAGTTACTACACTTGTCATTAATTACATCAGTATTATTCAGACACAAGTGCTTAGAGATGGTTTATATTGTGACATGTGGTGTGATAGCTAAGCGAAAATAAACGAAATAGACCGACAAACTAATAGAGCACTAAAGTCAAAGCATTGTTTAATAAAGACTGATCTTTTCACTTGAGTTGTGTATGATATTTATTCTTCCAAATGTAAAAGGTGTGTGTAGAAAAGCTATTTTAAGAACCACACACTGTGTCTGTAGCACTTGACTGGAAAGAAAATTAGAAAGAAATTAGGCTAAAATCAGTGTATCAAACCACAACCAAATCAATATTTCAGAAGAATAGTCATAGCTGTATCTGAAAGCTTTTCAAATACAGTATATAATGAGACAATGAAAAAGACCTATTGAAATGAAACATCTCTTCAAATGAATCTTAAATGGGTTTTAAGTAAAGTAATAAAGAATGTTTAGACCACCCTGTTCATGGCGTTAGATATTGTTATTCAAGTAATGCAGCTTTTATTAACATACAAAATTAGTTAGTAACAAATGTTGGTAGTAATAAACCTTGAATGGATTTCTGCTCATCATGCATGGAAAAGAGACATACGCCTGCTCTGAATTTGACTAACACTGTAGCCTATGACCCCTTGAGCACAGAGGCTTGTAACCAACCTAGTAATGTAAGTCTGCATTTAAGTATGTACACTGGAACTGTGTGTTTGCAATGTGTTGGCCGGATGTTGTCTGTTGCTTTTGGCAACAGACTAGCGTGAAGTATGTTTTCAGCTTCACATGCTACTAACCCGGCTTTCAAAGCTGGTTATAAAGAAAGTGCAACTGCTATGTGTGACGCATCTCCCACATGTCTCAAAAAAAAAAAGCTTCAGAAATAGAAGCATAGGCCTTAGGTCAAACCTGGATAAATATCTTGTCTTTGACGGTTTGCTAGTTTGGACACATACTGTGTATGTTAAGCAATAAAATATGATTCAACACCATTGCTTCTGTATTACATTATCTAGGTTTTGTAGGTAGAATTTTTAATAAAGCTAGGTCGTATGCTGTTCACTTTTCCACTGAAAGTTTAAATTGGACATGCATTTTAATATTCTCCATTTATTCATCTTCACTAACTGCTTAATCCTGTTCAGGGTGACAGTGGATCTGGAGCCCACCCTGGGAGCACTGGACACAAGG
Source organism: Pangasius macronema (assembly GCA_037577455.1). NCBI lineage: Eukaryota > Metazoa > Chordata > Actinopteri > Siluriformes > Pangasiidae > Pangasius > Pangasius macronema. Next base: position 14,552,315 of record CM074957.1, on the reverse strand, counting down.
CAGGGCAGTTTACCTAATGGCATGCTTTTTAAAAAAATATATATTGTATGCATGTATGTATGTATGTATGTATGTATGTATGTATTATTATTATTATTATTATTATTATTATTATTATTATTATTATTTATTTTAACTCTGATCCCCTGTGTCTCTCTGCATGTCCATGGTCTACAGTAGTTTGTCTTGTGAAGGCACAGAACAGGCTGAAATCTGACAGCATGCAGCTTTATAACATTCAGAAATTACACACCTCAACTAACATTTGAAAAGATTTATTTGACTTGCAATTTATTTGATATATTAAATAATATTGCATATTATCAGAGCACTGATGGCTGATTTCAGGTAGACTTTCCCCTTTGGAAAGTTGAACAAATCTATATAATTGGATTTTTTTTTGTTTTCAAATTACCCATGTCATTATCATGATATCAATAAACTTTATTAAAAATGCACTTTATTAAACCTAACAGTATGCAGATATTGACATTCTTTGATTGCACATGAATTGAACTCATACCGGCTCCACGAAACGTCGTTAAATATTATTTAAAAAAAAAATCTAGATAATAGTTTCGAGGCTTACCTATTTTCGTGTCATCGCGGTGATGTGAATGAGCATTTTTCCTGCTCTGACATTTTTTAATCCCGGTTAAAGTGAGTCAGTCGCTGGTCGCTTGTTTGATTGCGCGCGTGGTGGTAAAGCGGGGAGGCGCAGGTCCGAGTGAGCGCGCGCTCTGTGGAGTGTTCAAGGCATCTGCAGTGGCACGGAGAACAGCGAGCAAACAGGGATGATCGAGGGGGCGTATCAACACCATCAACCAGAGAGAGAGAGAGAGAGAGAGAGAGAGAGAGAGAGAGACTTCTGGAAAAATCACATACATTCACATACATCCAAATGTGCTTTTCCCACGTGATTTTGAATGTCCATTTCATCATGTTATGCCCTGAAATTCCACATATGAATTCAAGTATACACATTATGTGAATAACAAAATCAAAAGAAATGTGTCACAACATGTGAAATGTCTAAAAACCTCACGTGTAAAATTCACACTTGAATCCCATTTAATTATTCACAAGTTAGTGTAACTTTTCTGTAAGGGACAGACAGCAATCTCAGATACATGCTGGAACTCAGCTAAATGGAAATTCTTTTTCCCTCATAGGGTTTTCACTCAATTTACTAGTCAAGTCAAGTCAAGTCAATTTATTTGTATAGCACTTTTAACAATGGACATTGTCACAAAGCAGCTTCACAGAAATAAATGGATTCACAAAANGATAGTGCAATTATAAATAAATCCCTTCTATTATTGTGTACTAAATGGACAAATAGTGCAATTGTGCAAATTCATCACAGTTTTTGCAAGCGTACTAGTTTTCTCAGATCTTGGCTAACTGTAGTTTGCTTAATGTTTTCCTTTTATTGGCTTTTATTGCATAAATTTAGGTATTTCATGTAAATATCATGTATGCATATAACAAATACATAAGGGACTTACATAAGGGACTAGTGGAAAAGAGCTTGTCTCCAGGTAGCTAAAGCAGATTCATCAATTGCATTTGTTTTGGTGTAGTATGACAGTCTGATGAAACTGACACAGATTTGTTCGTACATTATTGCTCTAAAAACCTGCACTTGTTTCTACATGACTTCTACATGATTAAGGGCTAATGGTATTATATTCAAGTCATGCCCACTGTTCCAGAACTGTTTTGTTTTGTTTCTATTTGGTAATTTGCACACTGGGAAGTTTGCAGTCTGTAGTGCTATTAAAATTTTTTTGCCTTGACAATGACATTCCCTGCCTCCACTTCATTCTGTAGCTCTCCATGTTATCCTCCCTTCATCCTTTCCTCACTTCAACATTTAGAGGTCTACTGTAAATAATTTTACAGTAAAACAGTTATTATTATGAATTATTTTTACATGATGAAATCATTGTTCAGGAATGATATGTAAGCAAATAGAGAGACACAACAGGGTGTGCTGTTATAAGAAAATAATCAATGACAGTGTGATGCATGTCATGAACATTAGTCATGTTTGTAACTTTACAGTGTTTGTTTTACCCCAGTGTGTAAAACATCTATTTGGTACGACTGTGATGAAAATTGAAAAAGAGTACAGACGAATGACTGCCTACTGTAAATAAATAAATAAAAAAAACACCAGTTGTCTCTAATGCTGAGAACAGGAGGATTTGGGCTTAGTTTTTTAAGCTTTCTAAGTCTGAAGAGATGTTGTGAAAAGCACTGCATAACACATGAAGTGGGCTACGCTAAATATGTTTCAGATGAAAGTAAATGTGTTTAAACCACAGTGCTCATGAATTCTCAAATCATCATTCTTTTCTTTAGACCTTATATAATATTAAACTATTGACACTCAAAAATC
>CM074957.1:14520438-14544882 GCA_037577455.1 Pangasius macronema | reverse complement strand
TTACACTACTACTTCAGCTATTTATATCAAACTCAGTAACATTTGCACTATTGACACTATTGGTCACTTTAACAGAATTGCGAACTGGACGGTGTCATAGTTATTGTACTGTCTTGTTCTGTCCTGTGCTGTCTGCACATGTTTGCACTTATGCACTTTATGCAAAAAAATTACGTTATCCCTGTAGTTCTGTGTTTGTCTTATGTAGCACCTTGGTCCTGAAGAAACATTGTTTCATTTCACTATGTACTATATGGCTGAAATTACAATAAACTCCACTTTGACTTTGACTTTGACTTTGACTAATCTGGCTCAGAGTAAGGTGACTTGTGTAACCCCACCCCCACCCCCACCCCAGGTTTTAACACAAACTATAGCCCATTGCTAAATATAAACAAATACTATACCTATAGCTAGAAAGACAGAAGTTTCTTTTTCTTCCTTTGGTACAGCCACATCCCTCACTGTTTGCATTGGCTCTTTCTTTGAGGACACCACAAAGACAACAACCATAGAAGGAGCTAGAAATAAGTAAGGGAAGCAACTCCAACCACACAAGCACTTTTGGGATGGCTTAAACACTGACTGAGTGAGTGATTTAGTAGGTAATGGCTATCTCTATAAGTGATTGGGAACTAGTAATCTTGCTCAGAGTAAGGTGACTTGAGCACCTCAAATTGACCACCCTTGCCACCATTGCCACCCAACAGAGGCATTTTGTTCGGATTAGGGAACCTGAGGGTTATCACACTACATTCTGCTCAGTTTGGAACAACCTTCGCAACTCACTAAATCAGCAAATGGACTCCATGCCTAAGACTCCTACACCTTTAGGAATGTTCTTTGCTTTCTTAGTATCTGCCTTATCTGATTTCAAGGTAGTCACTGGGTTTCATATTTAATTTGTATGGGGAACATGCCTTCACACATGCTGTAACAAAACCAGAGGGCAAAGAGTCTTTAATCAAGAAATTAACTTACAATTCAGCTATGGCGACTTCTCACATGGTGGGAAGTCTGGTACTACCTCCAAAGTCATGCATTCAACCTAGCATTATATTGCAACCCCACTATTATTGGAAGTATATAATATTAAACCTGTGGCATTCTGTAAACACGCCATTTTACCTAGTAACCAATTATCACATGTGTGTATGTTGTGTTTGGTATCTGTATGTTTGTCTTCATGTGTTGAATCTGTTGATAACTTGCAATTTTCAGTATCTTATATTATACCACAATTAAAAGTATTAAAGGTGAATAAAACCATATTACAATGGACATTGAGAAGGAGGCGACCAGAAAGGGGGGCCACTTGCAAATTAGGTAGAGGGCCAGCCAAGCCGCTCTCCAATCACCTCCAAGCCGACCTGCAGTTGGTTGAAGACCATAGGAGCCCGGCTCATCCAAACTAGCATAAGAACCTCATGCTCTACCTCAACCTCAACACAATGCTCAAAACCACATAGAACAAAGAACCGAGTGGAAACCGGAGCAGGAGCTGAAGCTGGAATGGAGCTGGGACCAGCACAGAGCTGGAACAGGAAGAGAACCTACACCAGAAGATTCCAAGACCTGCATCACCGAACATAACTTGACTCGACCCTGTGCCCAGTCGTCCAGACTCCAGCCTTCCTCTCCCGCGATGATCAATAACTTTTCTGACACTCTCCAACTCCGGACCGACTAGAACCTGCTGACCAACTACTTCCATTCACCATCTAGGCAAAACAAGTATTGATGCCTCCCAACTTTATTAAGCTGGTGCAGTAAACCTAAAACTCTTTTCATCGATTAATGCTGATATTCTGATGGTTCACTCAGGTCAAGGTCTAGTGATTTTTCACACTTATATCTAAGAACTCAACCTTCTGATTATTTTCACTGATTCTTTTCATTCCATATTCCCACATGTGTGAATGTGTATGTTTATGTGTGTGTTTGTGTTAGATTAGTTTCTGTGTTTTAGAATAGTAAAGTCTCATCTGATTTTTAAAGGCCAGTGTCTTGTGTCTCTTTGCTTCAAATATATTGCCTTAAACTGATGATCTTGTTACTCTGCTCTTAATATAGTGTTTTGCTATATTTAGGATATTATTGCCGGTGGCCACGGAGGTAATATCCCATAATATTAATAAATACACTCATTTCAACTTATCGCTGGACAAACAGTTGATCAGCTATTAAAATATCAAGTTTACAAATTTCCCTTCTGAGCTGATCTGTTAATCTCCGGCATATAATGGCGGAGAATACATAAAATTAACTTAACAGCTAATTTTCCCTACAGTAAGGTGACCTGAGTAACCCCACCCCACCCCAGGTTTTAATACATACTATAGCCCATTGCTTAATATAAACAAATCCTATACCTATAGCTAGAAAGAAAGAAGTTTCTTTTTCTTACTTTGGTACAGCCACATCCCTGGCTAGTAATTCTTCTGCCATCCCGCATTGTTTATACTGGCTCTTTCTTTGGGGACATCACAAAAACAACAACCATAGGAGAGACTAAAAACAAATAAGGGAAGTGACTCCAACCACCCAGACAGTTTTAGGATAGCTTAAAAACTGACTGAGTGAGTGACTTAGTGGGTAATGGCTATCTCTATAAGAGATTGGGAACTAGTAATCTGGCTCAGGGTAAGGTGACTTGAGTAACCCCACCCCACCCCCACCCTGATACCTTTTACAGCTCACCCAGAAGAAGAACATCAGAGAGCCATATGGTACTCTAAAAAATTGGATGTTATTTGTGTCAGCTATGCTTTGTGAGAAAGGAGGAATCATAACAGACAGTTGTAGGATGGCTTAAACACTGACTGACTGAGTGATTAAGTGGGTAATGGCTATCTCTATAAGTGATTGGGAACTAGTAATCTTGCTCAGAGAAAGGTGACTTGAGCAACCCCTCCCCTATGCTGATATCTTTCACAGCTCACACAGAAGAAAAACAGCAGAGAGCCATATGGTACTCTAAAAAAAAGATGTAATTTATAAATGTTTCAGTTGGGCTTTATGAGAAAGAGAAAAACATAAAAGCTTTTAATTCAAACTATAGCCCCTTGTTAAATCTACAAGTGATTGGGAACTAGTAATCTGGTTCAGAGTAAGGTGACTTGAGTAATTCCACCCCCACCCCAAGTTTTAATACAAACTATAGCCCATTGCTAAATATAAACAAATCCTATACCTATAGCTAGAAAGAAAGAAGTTTCTTTTTCTTCCTTTGGTACAGCCACATCCCTCACTGTTTGCATTGGCTCTTTCTTTGAGGACACCACAGACAACAACCATAGGAGGAGCTAAAATAAGTAAGGGAAACAATTACAACCACCCAGACAGTTTTAGGATTGCTTAAACACTGACTGAGTGAGTGAGTGATTGATTGATTGATTGATTGATTGATTGATTGAGTGGGTAATGGCTATATGTATAAGTGCTTGGGAACTAGTAATCTAGCCACACTGATATCTTTTACAGTAAGGTGACTTGTCTCATTTTCAAGTTGTCTCTGTTTTTTTCCCCCGGATGTTGCTCACAACCTATTTGAGGCTATTGGGCCAGTCAAGCTGGCTTACTGCCTGGCATTTCTGATATCAAAGAAGATTTTTTCCATTCCACTATAAATGTTCAGATAAAACAAATAAGCCACGTTATACCAAAGAGTTTTTTTGGTCGAAAAACTATTGGAGGCAATGCCTATGAAAATTTGAGTTTGTTGAGGTTGCTCCCATTTTTGATTGGACATTATGTGCCAGAAAATGAGCCAGCATGGCTTGTACTGATGGATTTAAAAGACATTGTTGAGTTAGTAGTTGCTGCTGTGCATTCTGATGAATCTATTTCAAACCTTGAAAGTAAAATAGTTGAACATAAAGAGAGGTACCTAGAGCTGTTCCCTGCTGTCAGACTTCTACCAAAGCACCACTACGTTGAGAACTACCCTCAGATGATAAGGTATTTTGGCCCTCTATCAGCTGTTTGGACAATGCAATTCGAAGCCAAGCATAGTTTCTCTAAGCAGATTGTGAAGCACACCAGTTGCTTTATGAATGTACCTTTGACTTTGGCTTCAAAACATCAGCTGGTGATCACTTTCCATATCAACTCACCATCCTATGGTAAGTCTAGCCTAGATGTACCTAATGTGTCCACAGTCCCAGTTGATGTACTGAAAGAGGAAGTGCCTCAGGCTATTTGGTCAAAATACATTCAAACATGTGACGTACATATCGCAAAGAATGCATCAATTAGTGGCATAACCTACAACAAAGGTGTGATAGTTGCTTATGGATCAGCAGGTGGATTAGTGGAGTTTGCTGAAATTATTCAGATGTCTGTTATCAATGAGAACTTGTTCGTCATTGCGAAAATGCTGTGTGGGTGGTACAATGAAGACTATAGAGCAATTGAACTCAACACCTTCAAGAGAAGTCAAGTTTGTGGAATTCATTGAATTCACTGGCATTCATTCAATTCACTAAATGGTTGGTTGACTAACAGAGTGGCAATAATAATTAAGTTTTTTTTTTTTTTTGTACAAGCATGCAATATTTTGGTTCAGTTTGGTCATGAAGGGATACAACAACATAGTAACATACATGCTGATATAACTGCTTTCAAGAGCTCTGTCTTTGCAGTCTGTCTTTGTGCTTGACTTTGTATCAGCATGCCTCTTCATTCTCTACATTCTCAGTATATTTGTTGTTCCATATTGGCTTTGGGAATTACTGTCTAACTTTTTTTTTTATTCTCTATTTAACTTTTATGTACTAACTTCAATGTGGGCCGTGCTTCTGACTTGTAATTTTCAGCCACCACTGTCTAATTTTCAGGATGAATTTGAAATGATTTAGAACTGCAACAACTAATCAAAAACAATGTATTGTTGTTTTGATAACTGAATAATCATTTAAGGGATTTTTTTCAAGAAAAAAAAGAAATGTGACAATTTAAAGATTTGAATATGACGATGTCGCATTGGGCTATAGGAGATTACAAGGTATTCTTTTCACTATATTTTAACTTTTTTTTGTAGCAAACAGTTGATAAACAAAAAATTATCAGATTAATTGCTAATGAAAATAATTGTTAGTTGCAGCCCTAAAATGATTACTAATGGATTTTGTCAACTGTGAATAAAGACCAAAGTTGTTAGCAAAACTATAAAATGAAATCCTGGGATTAATTAAAAAAAAGAAAATTAAAAAAATTATTTCTTTGCCTGACTTCCCATTCTATCTAGCTGAATAGTTTGAAATGACAAACTTGATATATCTTTACATACATCTTAACATTACAAGAAAAAATGTAGATTAACATAAAACTATATGCAACAATCTTTTAAAAACTAAATCTTTTTTTTACAGATTAAGACTTACAATGATGCATGCCCTGGCAGTTCTCAAAATGATCCTGGGAGACAAACAGCAGTCAAAAATTGAATTTCCAAAGTGAACTTCCTGGTTCTGTCAATTAACTTGTTAATGAGGTACAAAGACAGTGTGGCCTGAACACTAACTTCAGGCTTCAGTTTATGGATGCACTGTTTGGAAATGAGTTCATGAACCTCACTTAAATGGATGAAGTACAGGACAGAGGGACAATCAGCATAATCTCCATGACAGAGGCCTCAACTCCACAGTATGCTGATATCCTTTCCACTTCAGCTACTGTTTTATGCTATCCCCCTCTGGATGAATCCTCATCCCTGTCTAGTGGGTGTGCTGACACTGGTATACTCTTCAACAGAGTCGAAAACATCCAGTTCTAGGCAATTTTGGCCTAGCATCTTCCGTGTTCCTCAGTTTTGCTTTGATGCAGAGCTGAAACTTGAGCAAGGCAATGCAGCATACAAAGGGAAGGGTACATTGCTTATTCCAGATCCTAAACTGAGGCTGAACATTCTTGAAGGCCTGGTTGAAGAAATTATCTGATACAAAGTTTGTCACTGATAAGGAGTTTAACACAGTTGGCGAGGTCCTCATTTTAAAACATCCTTGTCTCACTGAGAAAGGCTCTCTGACAGGATATGCTGGTTGGAAAGCTAACTTATGGAATAAACTCACAATTTACCGCACTCACTTGAGAAGACTGGGATGTCCTGAGGTGATTGTAAACTCTGTTAGGCACAAACAGGAATGCAAATCAAATGCTGCTTCTGCCATCAAAAGACCATGGGGGTCTGAAGTAAGCTACTGATGACCCCCTCCCCCCATTCCACTGGAGAATCTGATGAGAGCCTTGAGAGTCTGAGAGTGGCACTTCTTTCAGATGTGAAGAACAACATGGAGGTGGTTAGGATGAAAAGGAGGAAAAGACATTTTGCTTCTGGTGTACACATTTGGAAAAAAAAAAACCTTGCTTTGCTTGTCACCCTTGGCCAGGATGATGTTGATATTGGACAAGAAGGTATTATCAAGGGGGCTCTGCTTGTACCTCAACGAGGACCTGGACAATTTAGTGAGAGAGTATGTGGTGAGTACAATTATAAAGGTTCAGTACTTTCAAACTTTATCTTTCATAAAAAAAAAAGTCCTGTACAACAGTACAATTTGAGTTACTTAGAGTACAGTATTACTATTTTACTGTGCTTAAAGTTGACCTTTAGAACTTTTACTTTTGACACTTTAAGTTGGGGTTAAAACTAACATTTTTTTCATTGTGGATTAATATGCAGATTATTTTCTGGATTAATGGTTTCCTGTATAAAAGGTAAAAACAGTGAAAAAGCCCCTGGTAATCTCCTACAGCCCAAAGTGACATCTTCAAAGAGCCCTTTTCAACAACTAACAGTCCGAAACCTAACCGATGTTTCACTGACACTCTGTAAGACAAAAAGGGANATTTTTTCGATCTACTAATTCACTAGTTGTTGCCTCTAACAAACAGAGCTGACAAAATACATCCAGACATTCACCAAAATATACAATTTAATTAACTGTACCTTTTGTGAGGTGTTATTGGATATCTTGGCTCTAAAATTATAGGGCTATTATCCACAATCCTAATAACAGTAATCTGCAATCAGTCTTTGTTGAACTTTTCTGGTTGTCATTATATACAAGTTTATGTTTCTCATAATATCTACATTATTAAATGATTGAAATTACATTCGGTGTAATATTCCGAACAGTGCCCAGTGTTCTGTTGAATCTCATTTCATCACTGTGCATTCTCCAGGCTGCAGACAAAGCCTTCATCCAAGGATCCATTAAGGAGACCACTGTGGGAATCTATGTTCTCAAACAAAGAGATGCACATGACAGACCTGAGGACATTGGGATTGTCCTTGAGGGCCATATGGTCTTACAAGTTTTGGATAACTTTGCATTAGCTGCTGTGATGTATCCTTTGAACCTCAACTACCCACCTGAACTGAAGTAGTACGGCAGAAAAAGTCATGGAGCTGGAAGGCAGCACACTTTCAAAGAAAGCACAAGTTCTCAGAAACAGACTATGAGTGAGCTGTTTCCATGTTTTGGCAGGTGGGCACAAGGTAGTTTCAGATGCTTGCCTCTTGGAATAAGGACCATTATTTCTTTTTTATTTCACACACCCACACACAGAAACCTTACTTATACTAGTGTTGCACGATATACCAACACTAGAAAGGTACTGCAATACTGCAATGTTAAAAACGGTACTATTCCTCATTTTATTAGTGCCGATACTTCAAGAATGACAGGGTTTTAATAAGAGCCGTATTTCCTGAGTTGCACTGATGTGCGACAGCAGGGCAGTGTGTGTGTGTGCAGAGCTCTGCTTCCACTCCCTGCAGGCACACTGGGCGTGCCAAACTTTTTTTCCTCTCATATGCGCTGCAGCTTTCATGGTGATGAAACGAGAGGCATGGCTGCAAATACAAATGCTCTTGCCGACCGTCCATGGCTTGTCAACAAAGCAGACGCATGAAGTGAAATATGGCATTATTTTGCTTCCATAGCCGACAGTCAGGCAAGCCCATGGACGCCACAAAGCCCGTCTGTAAAAGATGTTTTAAACTTACACAGACCAAAGAAGCCAACACGTCCAACTTGGCAAAGCATCTCGCCGCCAGATGTCTCGACCTGTTCAAAGAATTTAAAGAGCGACAGGTTAGCGATTGTGATTGATAATATAATTAGCCTACATTATGCTAATACCCTCAAATATAATTCAAACGAATGTGATTTATATTGTGACAAGCAAACTTTTTTCACCATCAGAGTTTTACGAGGCAATTAAGGGCAGTATTAACTGTTTAATTTGGCTTTATCCTTTTAGCTAATTACCAATATTGCAAACATCTCTATATGCAAATCCAACGTTCACACTGTAAAAGCCGCTAAAAATCAGTTTTCATAAATTTGTATAATCAAGTACAGGGGATATCAGATTACTGTAAACCCTGTAAAAGCTTTAATAACACTGTGACCTTGATCTAATTATTTACAATAATCCAATTATTCATGTTATAAACATACTACTTCATTGTCAAAAATGTACATGTATAAAAAACAAACAAGAAAAAAACTTAGCAAATAAACTACAATTTTACTGAGCATGAAAATAATAAAGGTAAATGACATTAACTGTAAGTCTGGCACTTCATGGTGATGAAGCGTAACCCAAGAATTATTAGCCTGCACACTAGTGCATTAAAGTAGACTGAACACAAATGACTCAGTACAAACAATCTCCTTGGCAGAGGTCTGAGCTCAATTGAGTGCATTTTCTAGGTTTCTATTTAGTTAAATTAGTAAAATTTGTTTAAATAAAAAAATGACAATTAATGAGAACAGGGTCTCTCACAAGTAGTTTACAATCTACTTATCATACTAAAAAGTGCAATATCAAAGTATTGAAACATTAGCATAATGTATCCATCTCCCCCATCCCCACAGACACACAAACAGATGGTAGCAGAATCGGCATCCACCCAGCTGAGGAAGCCTTACCTTCCAGCTATGTTTGAAAACCACAGCAAATATGATAAAGACTCAAAAAGTCCAAAAAGACTGAACAAAGCAGAAGCTGAGTTTATTGGTCTTGATCAGGTGCCAATATATACAGTTGAGAAAAGTGGATTCTGGAACCTTGTGTAGCAGCTAGAAAGAAAATTCGACATGCTTGGAAGAAATCATTTCATGTATAATGACATCCCAAAGCTTTACTCTGAGCCCACAAATGTTATTCAGGCACAACTCACACACCAGCCTTTTTTCGCTTGTACCACTGATATCTGGACGAGCAGGGCAGTTGATGCATACATGGTGGTCACAATCCAGTATATAACTGAATCCTATATTTGGCTCATACATCAGACAGTCTCCATGAAGCCCTAGAGGAGATGGTGTCAGAGAAATGGGGACTGGACCTGTCAAAAATGGCCAGCATAACCACTGACAACAAGTGAGCTTCACTTGGATTCCATGTTGTGGCCATAACCTTCATCTGACTGTAGGAAAGGCATCAGGCCTGGACCATGTTTCAAGTTGCTTGTCCAGACTCCAGATAACCGTATCTGCCTTTTTCAGGTCAAACAAAATGATGAGGAGCTTGAAGGAGAAACCTTGAAGTTCTTCAAGAAGTCCTTGAAGCTACCTGTGTAAAAGCTAATTCATGATGAGCCTATGCTCTGGAACTCCACCTTTATGATGGTGGATAGATTCTGTATACAGCAACAAATCTTCTGTGCTGTTTTGGCTGAAAATCAGATGAAGTGGCATCTGATGCCTAAAGACTCAGACATGGCAACAGTACAAACTTTTAGCGAGGTCCTTGGCCCACTAAGCAGCTTCACTGATGCATTAAGTGTAGAGAAGGACCCTACATTGTCTTCTGAAAAGGAAGCTACTTTCCTTGCTGACAGTGAAGGATGGTGAAAGCACTTTTTCATGTGACATGAAAGACAAAATAAGAACAGACTTCACAGCAAGATATAAACACAGACTCCTGGACACTGTCCTTAACACTGCAACATACAACACAACAACACAACACACAACAACATTCCCAAGATTTAAGGACATTTTTGCTACCATGGAGGAATAGGTGAAAGCAGTACTTTCACAGAAAAAAGCTCCACAACTGCCAAAGAAGCAGATCCAGACAGCAGAGCAGCAGCAATAGGAAGATCAAGGAGGGACAAAAAAGAAAAACAGACTTAAAAAGCCTGCTGTCCAACATTAATTTTGAAAAGATGGAGGAGTCAGGAGTGGCACATAGGGCTGAGAGGGGTCATTCTACATCCCCTGCTGACCAACTTACAAGTGAATTCTTGTTGTACAAACAAATTACAAAGATAAGTGCTTCTGAAGACCCACTCACCTGGTGGAAGACCCTGCCAACTCTTGCACATTTAGCCAGACAGTACTTATACATTCCAGCATCAAGCTGTGCTTCTGAACATGTGTTCAGCACATCAGGCTTTATCTGCAGTCATAGATGCATTAGGCTGACTGTGGAGAACATTGACACACTTGTTTTCCTTGCTAAGAACCTGGAAGTAGCCCAAGAACTGTCCAAAAAATAAGTCAGATAGAGAATAAGAAAGAAAAAAACAGGAGAAATAAAAACATGTTCTGGTTTTCACATATCCATCTTCTGTGACAAAAATCTTTCTATTTAGAACCAATATTTACATTTATTTAAACATAGCAATAAAGCTCATCAGCTGCAACAAAATAATATTTTGTAGCTTATGTAGCTTAGCAGCTGTGACTTAATTTATTTGTTTAGATTTTTTTTAGAGTTCCATGTGTTCTGTCATCTATTATTCTATTACTTTTCTGTGTTTTAGGTTTTTGCTGTGGTATCAGTTCAGTATTGGTATTAAGATATTTTAGTTAGGTATACAGCACATACAGAGTGAAACTTAATAAAGGGTAGGTTGGCCACAGTGTTTATTGTATTTTTTTTTTTTTTGGTTCCTATGTCAAATTTGCTTTGTTAATGAGGATTTCTCTTACTTGACATCACAGAAAAAAGCAAAGCTGAACTAGGCAAGTTTATTGCCATTCTTAAAATGGAAGAATACCAATTTACTACTGATAGCAAAACTTGAACTCATCAAAACATCAAGGGATTAGGAAGTTCACCTTTAGTACATCTCTTTCACGGTGTCCCTCTTTTATTAATGTTTGTTTTGTGGCATTTTACTGTATCTGAATGAACGGTCTAAAGATAGAAGATGTTATATGTTGTGCAGGTTCATGGCCATACCAATTCAGAATTTCATTTGGGCTAGTCTGTTACATTTCAGTAAGGTGGTATTGGAAGCTATTTTTGTTTCATTTCACACACCCACACACAGAAAGCATACTTATATAGCACATACAGTGTGAAATTTGACTAGGGTGTAGGTTGGCCACTGTTTATTTTATTTATTTTTGTGGTGATGTGCATAGCATGTATACTGTGTTTTTTTGTAATGTGCATAGCATGTATACTGTGTTTTTTTGTAGCAAGTATGAAGCCTTTTAATGCTGTTATTCATTGGTAAATTTTTTTTGAGGTGAACAATTTTTTTCTCTCTACATTTTGCTCTCATATGGGGTTTGGGTTCGGCTATACGAGGTGTGGCTTATTTAAGTCAAACCAGCATTAGACTCATTGGCAATAATATCCACATCTCATACTGCTTTGCTTTGTGATATTTTACTATTTGCACTTCCTGCTGCCATAGTATCTTATTTTCCTAATGCCTCTTACAATGAAAAAAAGGTCAGTTTATTTTTTTTGACATAAAGATGATATTTTAAGGACTCACAGTGCTGTATTAGGGGCCCAGCAGCATTGGTTCAAGAAATGTTTTTGCTTACTGCCTTTCTGCTGTTGGTTTGACATTGGTTTAACACATGGTAATTCAATACACAACATAAAAAAGCTTTCACTTAAACATAATCAATTAATGCTAAATTAACTGGTGGTAAATATAAATACTTGACATGAATGAAATGCATAAAAACAACATATAGACAGTGCCAGGGCGACCTCAGCAGACGAGACCCCCATCCTTCCCCATCTGTGTTTTCATAGGTCACCCGGGAGGGGAATTTTGGGTGGAAGCAGAAGGAGGACGACAGGCTGAAAAACTGTTGGGGCCAGGTGCAAGTCATTGAGGTCCTCCAGAACTCAGAGCTAAGAGCCAGCAGCGTACTTCCCGGTATGCGGGGGTCGCCTGTATTTCATGACAGAGCGTCGAGGCCAGCTCTGTGAGCTGCTGGTGGCTCCCCACTGCTGGACCCTGGCCCTCATGCACCTGACCCATTCAGACCCACTAGGGGGACATCTGGGGGCCCATGACACCCTAGAGAAGTTAAAAGACCGGTTCGTCTGCTCCGGGATGGACATTGAGGTCCACGCATTCTGCCAGCAGTGCCCCCAGTGTCAGAAGACCAGCACCTATAAGCCTGCACCCATGCCCCTCATTCCTCTCCCTATCATCGGCGTCCCCTTCGAGAGGATAGGCATGGACCTCGTGGGGCCACTGCCGAAGTCTGCCCGGTTCCATGAGTACATTCTGGTCATCATGGACTACTCCATCCGATACCCCGGGGCAGTCCCACTTCAGAAAGCCTCTTCCCAGAACATCGCCTGTGAGCTCCTCCTCCTCTTCANATGTCTAAACTAATGGTGGATCTGTTTCGCCTGTTGCAGGAGAAGCACCTGAGGACTTCCGTCTACCACCCCCAGACAAATGGACTGGTTGAGCGGTTCAATTAGACTTTGAACAGGATGCTTCGGAGGGGAGGAACTGGGACCTTCTCCTCCCCTACATCCTCTTTGCCATGCAAGAGACACCCCAAGTGTCCACCGGGTTCACCCAATTTGAGCTCCTCTTCGGACGGCAACCTTGAGGACTGCTGGACTTGGCCTGGGAGGCTTGGGAAGAGCAGCCCTCCCCCTACCGTTCCCTCATCAAATACCTGCAAGAAATGCAAGAAAGGATTGACTAAGTGAAGCCCATCATCAGGGAGCACAAAGAGGCTGCCCAGCAAGAACAGAGGAGGACCTACTGGTTGTACCAGTACCCAACCCCAAGGATTTCTGGCCCAGAGTCCAGGTCCTCCTCTACCTTCCCAATGCCTCCTGCAAGTTTCTGGCACACTGGCAGAGCCAAATACGGTCCTTGAGAAGGTGAGTCCTATCAACTACTGCTTGCAGAAGCCAGGTGAGCGTGCAGACACCCAACAGATGACCTGGTGGAGCAGCTACAGCAGGCCTGGATTATCTCCACCCTAGACCTTACAAAAGGGTACTGGCAAGTAGTCCTCAGCCCAGAAGCCAAGCCGAAGACAGCGTTTTCCACCTCTGGCGGCCACAGTCAAAACAGAGTTCTGCCCTTCACCCTACATGGGGATCCTGTGACATTCCAGCGGCTCATGGACATTGTCCTTTGTCCCCACCGCCAGTACGCCACCTCCTACATTGGCGATGTTGTGATCCATTTCTCTACCTGGTCTGACCACCCCTAAGTGAACTCCGGAAGTCCAGGATGACCTCCAACCCCAAGAAATGCCGTCTGGGACTCACAGAGGCACAGTACCTGGGGTATTGCATCGGCAGGGGGCTCCAGATGCCACGAGAGAAGAGCAAGTGGAAGCTGTCCGAGATTACCCACATCCAACCACGAAGAAACAGGTACATGCCTTCTTGGGGTTGGCTGGGTATTATCGAAGGTTTGTGCCCAATTTCTCCTTGATTGCCTCTCCCCTCCCAGATCTCTCTAGGAAACGCCAGCCAGACCTGGTGGGCTGGAGTCAGGAGACCGAAGAGGCCTACGAGATGCTGAAACAGGCACTGACATGCTCTCCCATCCTGCAAAACCCCAACTTCAACCTCCCCGTCACAGTGCACATGGATGCGTCAGAGACAGGACTGGGAGTTGAAAGCTGACCCACACCAAGAAGAAGTATTCTGCCGTGGAGAGGGAGGCCCTGACCATCAAGTGGGCGGTGGAGGAGCTAAAGGTACTACCTGGCCAATCCACCGTCAAAGTTCCCAAGAAGCCTGGAGGGTACAAACAGCCAGCGGCTGCTCTCAAGGTAGAATGGGTAGGGGAAAACATGGCACTAATTTCTCTCTCTCTCTCTCTCTAATAAAAGCTGAAGTCAGCGAGGACAAAGAGCCCCAACCTCTGCATGCCGACCTTCACCCTGCCTGAGAGCATCCGCCGTGGCTTCTGTGCCCCACTGCCCAGCTGCTGCTACCAGCTCGCTGCAGCCATTTCTGGGACGACCATGACTTCACCCCACTTCACCAACCACCTTCACCCACTCCTGCCTCTTGGTGTCTGTGTTCAGCCCTCCGGTGGTCTTATACTGCTACAGATTGACATTTCAATAAAAGCTTTAAATTTGAAAAAAATTTAATCATACTGTATAAATATGGAAAACGGCTTTTGTATTTAGTTTAAACCATAGTTCAGATGCTAAACAATGCTACATTCAGATGCTACATTTTAAATACCAAAGAGATAAAGGTTCATGAAAAATGTTTGAGAGGCGTCCAAAGAAGCTAAAGTTTTAGTGCTACTTATCCAGTGACTGCTGGACAGTAGCAGGACACTCTCCCAAATAACTAAAGAACAACAAATTCAGTTCTCCAAATAAAAAGTAAAATTACAATAGCAGACATCATAATTTTCCTGTGATATAAATTTTCATTCATTTCATCATGCTTTGTCATTTTTATATTTTAAAATAAAATGTACATGTGGGCTTATATTGTATGTGGCCTTAATATGGCGACTTCACCTATGTTTTTCATGAATTTCATGAATATTGTAATAATTAAATAATCATTTGAAATGCTGTTTTGTATTACCTTCTTGTGAATACGTTCCAAACACTGCAGCAATATGAACACAATTCAAGATTCAGTTTAAGCATACTGTGTGCCTGTGGTGCAGGAGTGGTAACTGAAACTTGAGAGTTTCTCTGACTCTTTTTGTTTTTGTTGTGTTTTTTTCCAGACTACAAAGTTTCTACATCTGAGATAATGGCAGTCATAAAAACCAAGTTGAACAATGAGGACAAGCTCTTCGAAAAACAAAATCTCCCTGAATAATGTGGGAGGAAACAGGGAATACATGCATGATTTGTAAATAAACACTACAAATACATTTAGTCTAACTCTCAGCCTGTTGTTTAATGTTAAAAAAAAATTAAAATCACATTTATTGTCGCATTGCTTTTCGAGATATTCATTGTTGTTTTGTACCTTCATTATATACAGTATTGCAGTTGTGCGAAAATAAAACTGTTCCTGGATATTCTGGTTGTATTTCTATGGTATTGTAGAGCATTTTATTAGTATTGTACTTTAGTAGTATTGTAATTGCACTTTAGTTATAGTTTGTTGTTAGTTTAGTTGTAGTATGTATTGCAATACTACTGCAGCTGTATATCAGTTGTATTTTAGTAGTACTTCAGATGTATTGCAGTACTAGTTCAGATGTATTGCAATACTACTAAAGCAGAACTATGTTCAAATGACATCTATTCCAAGCAAACATGCCCTTGTGGGCCCATCGTGGGCAGGTGTGGGTTTACTGTGGGGCAGTTTGGGCAGGGCAACCCCACACTAATCCCACATGGGCCCCATATGGGTTAGTCCATGCAGGGCCCACAGCAGGTTCACCCTTTGGTGCCCCTATGTGGGCTTTCTGCAGGCAAGCCCACAGGTAGGCATGCCCAGTGGGTTAGACCTTTTGGGCCTNTTTTCTGTGGGCAACCCACTGTGGGTTACCCCGGGGGGCTAGCCAGGGCCTGCAGTAGTTTTTCCCCTTGGCCCAGTGTGGATTTTCTTTGGGCAAGTCTACAGTGGATTGCCCATAGGAAACCCACACAGGCCCCCACAGTTTTTTGTTAAATTTTGTCCCTTGATTGTTGGTAGACATTCAGGTAGATAAACATTCCCATAGAGCAGCATTTGCAATCTGCCCATACCTGAGTTTCATGTTCAGAATTATTAATTTTTTAAACCAACTTAATTACAGATTAATTATTACTCATTACTATTTTGTTAAATTTGAACCATTTGAAATTTCCCGAAACATGGCAAATGGTCTGCACTTTTATAGCACCTTTAGTGCACTCTACAAAGTGCTTTACAATGTTTCTCATTCACCCATTCACACATGCTCACATACCAATGGCAGGGACTGCCATCAGGAGCAACTTGGGGTTCAGCATCTTACCTAAGGACACTACAGGAAGATTCCCGCCAATGCTGGACAGCAGGAATACATCGGGAGAATCCCAATTAATATCACAGTAAGTGGTATCAAACTGATCATGGATCAGATTTTCACATATTTTTAAACAATATTTTAAACATATTCCACTACATAAAGTGATGAGTACGCTATTATTAGGCTTAACACATCTTAGTGTCTGTTCCATCTATAGTTTAATTTTGTGGATTTGCATAATTTTTTGATTACATTGCATAGTATCCTTGTTATAATATTATTATATTTGTCTTTTTTCCCCCAGATCATTTTCTTGGTGTGTTCTGTTCTCTTTCATTGGCTGAAGAGTGAGTATTACTCAATATTACTCTGTCTGTATTTTGTCAGTTATGCAAAACACATCCTCTTACAGCGAAAGATAGCAACACAATAGCTCAGACTTTAAGCACCTGAAAACTAGTTTTCAAATCTTAAGTATTTTTCTATAGAACAAATATTTGGGACTAGATTAATCCAGGTTACAATTAGAGGGAAAATTTTCCCTGTTTAAAATAACACTTAAAAACTGACCTAATCCAGTTTGGACCTTTTCAGTCACACATAATGGAGGATATAAACTAAGTAAATACAAACAAAAAAATATTTCATAATATAATTGTTCCATTTTCTGTACTGATTTTTTTTAAGTTCCAAATATTGCCTCCATGAATGCAATATGTTTCTTGTCAATGTTCCTTTATTCTTTCTTTCCTTCATGATACATGGTGTATCATTCCATTTTTTTGTAGGTACATAAAGGTACCCTGTGTGCCCATTACTGCTATTATGCAGATAATCTGATAAGGTACTTCCTTGAACAGTTCAGGACCTTGTATGGGGTTGTGTAGATGGTACACAATGTTCACTGTCTGTGTCTTCTGGCAGATGATGTGAGAAGGTTTGGTCAATTAGATCATGTGTCTACATGTCCTTTTGAAAAAATCCTGGGCCACCTTAAGAGAAAGGTCAGAAAGTCACATTCTCCAGCAAATAACAAATGTTGTAGAGAGGCAGTCCACAGAGAAGAAATAAACTTACCTCCAAGATAAACTTAACTTGGTGGAAAGCACTCAAATGGACTAACAGTGCCAGATGTTGCTTCAGCCAAACAAAACCTGATAATGCTGTAAAATGTAAGACGGGAGACAACTGCATGATGATTGGTGGACAACTAGGCTTGGTTGAGAATATCTTGTATGATACCACTACAGAGGACTCTTTCATTCTCTTTCATTTTTGGATCTGGCCCCACTGTAAACACAACCAATTAATTCACAAGACATTGGCATCCACATAGCTTGTGAGCTTGATGCAGAGGTCAAAGTGTGCAAGCTTTCTTATATCAAGATGAAATATGTTCTGCTCCCAATTTGTATTAGAATCTGTATTTAAGTATTATATGTGTCTGCCTGTTTTTGATCCCTTCTTCAAGAAGTTGGAGTACAATCATCTTCCAACCAAAACAACTTCATTCGACCACTTTTATACACAAAGTTTAGTTTCAGTGTTTAAATGGCATTTTGCTTTTGTTTTGTTCAACAGTAGCTATTTATGTGATTCAGTTTTCTGTTGTACTGTATGTTGGACCTCATCTGATTTTGTCAAATAAATAACAAGATAAAATTATTAAATAGAAAGAGAAACAAAAATGGCTACAACATACACAGACTGTATATAAATATGTAAGAAATATTTAAATGAATTAATTCTACATTATTTTGTTTTAAAAACATGCACACTTCACTCAGCTAAATCCTGACTGACTTCCCATATTTCTGAGTTAAAGGACCAGTGTGTAGGATTTAGTGGCATCTAGCGGTGAGGTTGCAGATTACAACCAACTGATCACCCCTCGCCAGCCTCCCTTTCCAATCCTGTAAGAGAACCTATGGTGGCCCTTTGAAAGGCCCTTTTTAGAGCCAGAGTGTTTGGTTGGTCTGTTCTGAGCTACTGTAGAAACATGGCGGTACAACATGGCGGACTCCATGGAAGAGGACCCGCTCCCTCTGTAGATATAAAGGGCTCATTCTAAGGTAACAAAAACACAAGGATTCTTATTATCAAATGATGATACAATACTGAAAACATAATTAAATTAATTAAAATACATTCTATTTCTGCCAAAAGATCCCCCTAAATCCTACACACTGGGCCTTTAACAAACCACCTACTCACATAAATCTCAATGGCTTCACTCATCTATCCACACAAGATACCAATCTAAACTGGTCTAAACTCAAGCTAACATTTATCAGACGTTATTCTATTTTTAAATGTTTGTCTTTTTAAAAGTACAATAATAAATAATCATTCTAATTAACAATGCCTTATCTTTTCTTCATTACATAAGATGAACTCACCCTTTTTCCATGTCGTGGATTTCTTGGGATGGGGAGAGGTGGAAGTGGTAAGCAGTATGTAGATGGTTGGAGATGATGCCTGTTAATGGCCTCGGTATAAATTCCCCAATTATATAAAGTGAGCTCAACTGTAGCATGAGAAACCAGGAGCTGACTGGGCAACATAAAAAGTGCACTCACTCTAAAAAACACATAAATCATTTTGAAAATGTTCCTGTTACATTTGAAGGGTGCACTAAATACTCTTTTGAAGTAGTGCCAGTGCCATTTCTTGCAAGCTCAATTTGTACCCCTATACATAAATCAGATGGCATGCTCCCACCTAATTGGGCAATAGGTGCATGAATTTGGGTACTGAAGTGGAGAAGTATGGGATTAACCTGTAGCTCGATAGCAGGCAGAGCCTATACAAAACAGGGTCCCTATGTTTGTTTGACTAACAAAATCTATTTGCTGTAGTTCAGCAGTTACAGATGTATATACTATATGTATGTATAGTTGTATGACCTATTGTGATCATTTGCTAGAAGTCTAACAAAACTAGGTAACAGCTTTTAAAATTCAGTTTCACCTTTCTCTACCTTAGAGTATGTAAGAGTGCCTGAAGGACTTTTCATTTAAAAAACATAACAAAAGTTCAGCTCATCATAGTTGTGCCAGTCAAAACAACCCTGAAACTGTGCATATTTTTCTTCTTTGATAGTGGATTATGAGAACCCCAGACAGAAAGAAAAAAGGCTGAGACAACTTCTTGTCGTAATTCTGAAAGTGACAGCATGCTGGGGAAGTATAATCGCATAAGGCAATGAGTTTCTTTGTTTTCGCATTGATTATTTTAAACTAACACTGGTGGAAGAAATTCTCAGATTCTTTACTTAAGTAAAAGTAATAATATCACATTGTAAAAACAAGTAACAATTAAAGTCCTGCTTTCAAAATTATATTATTGGGTTATTATTATTATTATTGCATCAATGTTGCACTATTGTGAATGTTGGGTCGAGGTACAGATAGTTGTAAGTAGTTATCTGAGTAGCATGACTGAGATGTCTCATGGGGATACACCACCTCACACACACAGAAGCACTTATTCTATTACACCAGCCCTAAATGGATGGCAGTCATGATGTTTGCATCAGGGCCCTGCACCATTATATATGAGCAACGCAGTGTTCCAGGTTTCAGGTGAATAGAACACAGATAGACAGATAGATCTTAGCTCTGCTGAGAGCCCCAGAGCTGATGCTGCTGCACCAGAGCCCATGGAGAGCAAGTCCGAAGTTCAGCCTGCAGTCCAGAAGCCTACTGGAGCTGCATCATCCCCAGAGACTCCCTGCTTGGCTGAACCTGCCCCAGGGACACTCTGTTCAGCTGAACCATACCCAGAGAGACCCTGCTCAGCTGAACCGGCCCTGGAGAGGCCTTGCCTCGCTGAACTGGACCAAGAGAGGCCCTGCTTGGCTGTGAGAGAAACAGTGGATTCTGGCGCAGGAGGCCAGAAAAGACACTAAGGCAGAGGAAAGAGAATCAGACAGTGAAGACTATATATCAGACTCTGTTTTTAATTTTGGTTCTCAAGAAGAACAGCTATCAGTTTTATACCATGCTGAAGACATGCTAAAGAATTTTTAAGAATCACCAAATGGCAGAAAAATGTTTTAAGAGAGGAGTCTTTCCCAGACCGTAGGCAGTTTGTTCATGATGTCAAACATTTTAGAAGAGAAGGAGCTTTTATTGTTGTAGAAATCATTCAACTGAAGAAACTGATTACAAAAGTAAATAGAGAAACTTCTGATTATGACCTGTAGAGTGTTTGGTTTGTTTTATGTTGGAATGTTTTTTATCTTTCTTTTATCTATACTTTTTTTTAATGAATGGGATTCATGTTGCGAGTTTGAACATTAATGAGGCAAGAGAATATGGAAAATGAGTAAAGCTATATGAACTAGTGAAGCAGAAGCTAATTGATGTTACTATGTTACAGGAGACTCATAGTGCTGTCAGCAACTCTGCTGGTTGGGTGAAGGAGTGGGACAGGCTGGCCATTTTAAGTCATAATACATCACTTATTGGTGAGGTTGCCTTACTGTTTTCCCACAATTTTATTCCCAGTTCTTACACAGTAGAAAAGTTTTTAAATGGGAGGCCTTTAAAAATGAAAGCTTTTTATGAGAATGAGATTTTTGTTTTGTTTTCAGGGCAGTGGAGAGAATGGCATTTTCAGATAGGCTGAATAATGTAATTGCTAGCTGCAGCACTGCTGACATTTTAATTCTGGGTGAGGATTTTAACTGCACAATTGATAACTTGGATAGGAACAACGCAGAACCTCATGTAGCCTCCCGTAAGCAACTGCGGGGACTGATGGAGGCCCATGGATTAAGTGATATATGGAGATCTTTAAATAAAAAACAGACAGTACATATGCGCCCACTCTATAAACAACACCTTATAACTGCCAAGATTTGATCAGTTTTATGGTTTTAAACATCAACTGTCATTTTTTTTACAAAATGTTTTATTGTTCCAATAGGCATCTCCTATCACAGTATTGTACAGTGTATTATCAGTAAAAAAAAAAAAAAAAAAAAAAAAAAAAAAAAGTAAAACCTAGGGGTGCTTACTGGCACTATAATGCTTTTGGAATGCTTTTAGAAAAGGTGGCCTTTAGTTCTATACAACAGTGGTGGGATGTGGCTAAAATACAAATTAAAATTTTCTGTCAACAGGACACTCTTCATGTCACAAGAGACATTGTCAGAGCTCTGAAAGCTCTGGAGATTGGAATAGTGGAACTCCAGACTTTGCAGACCACAGGAGATCGAGGGCATACTGAAGCCCTCAAAAGTTAAAAAAAAAAAAAAAAGAAAAAAAAAAGGCATAATGAATGACCTGTTGGGCATTACTGCACAGGGAGTGCTGGTCCATTTATGCTTTAAAAGTGTGACTGAGATGGATGATCCTTCAAAGTTCTTCTTTGGTTTAGAGCAAGAAAAATGGACAGAAAAGATTCATACATACCGTATTGTACATTCTGTACAAACAGAATCAGGGGATCTCTTATCAGAGTCCACTGAAATTTGCAAGCAGACAGTCAGCTTCTACTCGAAGCTGTACAGCAGTGAGTGGTCAGGGGCACAGATGGGGGAGGAGAGTTTTCTGAGGAACCTACCAAAACTCTCAGAGCAAGCTGCCACAGAAATAGACAGGGAGCTAACACTGGGAGAGCTACAAGAGGCTCTCCAGGGAATGGAGAATGGACGGGCGCCAGGCATAAATGGTCTCCCTGTAGAGTTCTACAAAGGGCAGTAATTGAACAGGATGTGCTAGAAGTTTTACAGGGCAGTGTGAAGGGAGGTAAGCTCCCGTTGAGCTGCAGGAAGGCTGTCCTGACCCTACTGCCAAAAAAGGCAGACGTGACATACCTGAAGAACTGGTGCCCGGTCTCACTGCTGTGCACTGACTGCAAGCTGCTCTAAAAAGCATTAGCCTCAAGAATAATGAAGGTAATGGAGCAGGTCATTCACCATGACCAGACGTACTGTGTGCCTGGCAGGTCTATGTTTGACAATGTATATTAAATTTGTGACATTTTGGATGTCTCTAGGCTATTAGGCTTAAGGACTGGTCTCATTTTTCTAGATTAGGAAAAGGCTTTTGACTGGGTTGAACATGAATACTTGTGGAAGGTGCTGGAAACCTTTGAGTTCAACCAGGTTTTAAAATTGAGTGTACTGAAGGTTAATGGTGGTTTAAGTGCCCCTTTTAGAGTGTACAGAGGCATTAGACAAGGCTGCTCTCTGTTAGGCATGCTGTATCCTCTAGCAATCGAACCTCTTTTATGTAAACTGAGAAATCAACTCTCCGGTTTTAATATACCCCACTCCAATGCTCCTCTCTGTCTTTCAGCATACGCAAATGATCTGGTCATGATGGTAGGAGCCGAATGTAAATATTTTAATTGATATTTTAAAAGACTTTGAGATTTTGTCTTCTGCTAAGGTTAACTGGGCCAAAAGTAAAGCTATTTTAGTTGGAGAGTGGGGTGGTGGACAGCCTATACTACCAGGAGGCTTGGTGTGGAAAAAGGGTGGTTTTAAATAAGAGTTTATCTAGGCAGCACTGAGTTTTTAAATAAAAACTGGGAGGGCATTGTTGAACATGTAAAGGTCAGACTGAGCAGGTAGAAGTCCCAAAGATGTCCTACAGGGGGCAAACGCTGGTCATCAAAAACTTAGTGGCATCATACCTGTGGCGCAAGATGACGTGTGGATCCGCCATAGAATCTGCTAGCAAACATTCAGGCCCTGCTAGTGGACTTCTTCTGGGATGGTCTACACTGGATTCCTCAGAGTGTTCTCCATCTGCCCAAGGAGGAGTGGTCCATTTGTCCAGCAGAACGGAAGCCTTTTGCCTCCAGTTCATTCGGAGTTTCCTCACTGGACCTAGGAATCTAGTATGGAGAGCAGCGGCCTATGGACTGTTACGCATGGTAGGGGGACTGGGGTTGGCCAGAACTCTTTAATGGACACAAGTATGCTGGACATTGCTAGATTACCAGATTTTTATCATGGGCATTTTCAAATTTGAACTTTTTAAAAAGAAATTTTAAAAAACAAGGGGTGCAGAATATTGCACTGGCTGCTAGAAGAACACCTGGTGTGCGGTGGGCATTTGGACATTTCCAGTGTGGCTTCTCCTACACTGTCCAGGGTTCTGGTCTCCTCAGGGATTGTGACACTCCGGCAGCTGGTGAGCATTACAGGTACAGACCTATCACAGGCAGAGGACTTGGCAGCTCATATGGGATAATGGTCCCTGCGTGTGGTCAACAAGCTCTTATATTACTGGAGGTCCACCCTAAAAATTATGGTCTATCAAACCAGCAAAACCAGTCCTGCAGAGGAGGAACATTTTCCCCAGCTGAGCTTCGCTCTGGACCTAAATGTGCGGGTCCCCTTCTGGAGTTCAGGGGGGAGGGGGAAATGGACATCAAAACAGCGTCAGGTAAATTGCTGTACAGGGCTTGTGTGAAAGTTTTAAACATGAAAAAACTGAATAAGAGGGGGGACACCCCATGGCGAAGTGTACTTGGTTTTTAACGATGATATTAAACCAGAATGGAGGGCACTGTACAAACCACCATTAACCAAAAAAGTTGCTGACCTCCAGTGGAGGATTTTACATGGTATTGTTTCTGTGAATTCTTTCGTCTCTATTTTAAATCCTGAGGTCACACAGGAATGTCCATTTTGTTCACAGAGGGAAACCTTTTTTCATGCTTTTATACACTGCTCCAGGTTGCAGTCATTGTGTTTTTACAAAGCATTTTAAGGTCATTTTACGTGGATTTTACTTTTCAGATTTTTATTCTTGCTTTTAAATGTCAGGAGAAAGAGGTTCAAGTGTCAGTTGATTAATTTTATCTTTGGTCAAGCCAAAATGGCAATATACCTGAACAGGAAAAACAAAATGGCACAAAATACAGACTGCGATATGATAAGAATTCTCTCCAGATTTGTTAAATCAAGAATTTTGATGTGCAGTGTGGTGTTGTGGGGAGGCTCTGTGCTCTGTAGTGGAGGAAGAACTTTGTTTACACCAGCATTTGTGTTCACCAGTTTAGCATCTTCTTCTTCCTCTTTTGGCTTTTCCCTTCAGGGGTCGCCACAGCGAATCATCACTCTCCACTTATCCCTATATTCTGCATCCTCAACACTTGCACACACTAGCTTCATATCCTCATTTATTACCTCCGTATACCTCCTCTTTGGCCTTCCTCTTTGCCTCCTGCCTGGCAGCTCCATGTCCAACATTCTCCTATCAATATACTCACTCTCCCTCCTCTGAACATGTCCAAAC
>CM074957.1:14473536-14487315 GCA_037577455.1 Pangasius macronema | reverse complement strand
CAGTCAGTGTGTTCAAAACAGTCCTGAAGAGCAGAGATGGCTCCTGCTGGCCAGGTTTTCACCTGCTTCAGAACCGGGTTGGTTCATCTGACTAGCGATCTGTATGCTGGAATTAGCATAACAGAGATGTGGTCTGAGTAGCCGAGGTGGGGGCGGGGCTCTGCCCGGAGATGTTTGTGTAAACAAGATCCAGCACGTTCTTCCCTCTTGTTGCAAAGTCCACATGCTGATGGAATATAGGGAGCACTGACTATTTGCACTGACTCAGATTTGCATGGTTGAAATCTCCGGAAACAATAAACAGTCCATCAGGGTTTGAATTTTGCAGCTCGCTAATAGCCCCGTACAGTATACAGAGCGCCTCCTTAGCATTAGCACTGGGGGGAATGTATACACTGATTACGAGAACAATGGTGAATTCCCGTGGTAAATAAAAAGGTCTACATCTAACAGTCACAGACTCCACCAGCGATGAGCAGAAACTAGAAACTAGCACAGAGTTCTTGCACCATTCCGTGTTGATGTAAACACACAAGCCGCTGCCGCGAGCCTTACCGCACAGAGCTGTGTTTCTGTTGGCACGAAACGAGGCTAGCCCGGCTAGCTGAATGGCGGCTTCCAATCGCTTATAGATTTAACAATGGAGTGTAGTTTATATTAAAATGTCTTATGTTTTTTTCTTTCTCACCAAGCACAGCTAAAACATTTACCAATTGCGTCTGTTTTTTTTTTAGAGTACTCTCTGCTGTTTTTCTTCTGTGTGAGCTGTAAAAGATATCAGGGTGGGGTTGCTCAAGTCTCAAGATAGACATTGCCCACTAAATCACTCACTCAGTCAGTGTTTAAGCCATCCTAAAAGTGTCTGGGTGGTTGGAGTTGCTTCTCTTACTTATTTCTAGCTCCTCTTATGGTTGTTGTCTTTGTGGTGCCCTCAAAGAAAGAGCCAGTGCAAACAGTGAGGGATGGCAGAAGAATTACAAGCCAGGGATGTGGCTATACCAAAGGAAGAAAAATAAGCTTCTTTCTTTCTAGCTATAGGTATAGGATTTGTTTATATTTACCAATGGGCTATAGTGTGTATTAAAACCTGGGGTGGGGGTGGGGTTACAAAGTCACCTTACTCTGAGCCAGATTACTAGTTCCCAATCACTTAGAGATTTAACAATGGACTGTAGTTTGTACTAAAATCTCTTGTGTTTTTTTCTTTCTCACAAAGCACAGTGGAAACATTAACATATTACATCTGTTTTATTAGAGTACAATATGGCTGTCTGCTGTTTTTTTTCTGTGTGATTTGTAAAAGATATCAAGGTGGGGGTGGGGCTGCTCAAGTCACCTTTCTCTGATCAAGATTACTAGTACCCAATCACTTATAGAGATAGCCATTACCCACTTAATCACTCAGTCAGTCATTGTTTAACCCATTCTAAAACTGTCTGTTATGCTCCCTCTTTTCTCACAAAGCACAGCTGAACCATTTACACATTACATTACAAAAAAAAGAGAAATGTTTCTAATAAAGGGACATACACACCGTGGTTCTCCAGAGTTTTAAGATCTTTAAGAAGAGGTTCCAAAACATTATCATAACCATATGTATTTACCTCATCACCTTTGCAATACACGAAAAGATAAGTAGATGATTAAGGTGAGTGAGAGCCAGGTATTCATCTATAATTTTCAATTACCTTGACAAATATGACTTTTCTATTTAAAATTTGCTGTAAGGATTTAAACAGTGGAACATACTGAAAAGACTTTCTTTTTATGTAGGTAACTATATGCATGCATCTCCCCTTGCACTTTTTCAGTGTAGATATAAGTTGGGCTTAATTGAGTCACTTCCCCTAATCACACAAATTATAATGTATTGGTTATACATGGACTGAAACAAACTGAATTGTTTGACAATAAATAAATAAATAAAGCAACTGAGGAAAATGGGAAATACTTTTTCACAGAAGAGCTAGTCTGCAGGAAAAAAAAATCAGTTACCTATTAAGACAGATACTTTGTGAGCTTTATTACACATGTGGTCAAAACAGGCAGGGCAGAGTACCAGCAAACAGTGTAATCTAAGGCAGAGGCAAAAGCATAATCCAAAACACAGGCAATGGTCAGGACAGGCAGCAATCAAACAAAAACAAGGAAAACAGTCCAAGGATCAGAAACACAATAATCAGCCCCTAGGAGCGTGTGAGCAACCTTTATACAGCACAAGGAGAACACATGACAAAACCAACCAATGGGAACAAGACACTTGTAACCAAGGAACCAATCCGAACATAACACAGACAAGAGTAGCACATGACAAGATCACATGTGGGGGAACGAATGGGAGATGGAGTCCAGAAGACAAGGGCAAGAGACCGGTGTGGAGCACCCTCTAGTGGAGTTCATGGGCACTCCAGCTGGTGATCGTATCATAGCCAGCCCCCCGCCCCAAGGAGCAGCTTCCAGACACTCTTCAACAGGAATAGACATGAGTCCAGGAGGGGTGTGGAGCGGAGGTAGAACAGGGGGAGGGATGGAGGGCCAGGTCCATGTGGAAGTGGAGAAACAGGGGACTGAGGCAGAGCGGGCTGAGCAGAGAGCCAGGGCAGGGCAGGCGGAGCTGAAAGGCACCAGGGCGGGGCTGAAGACCACCACAGCTGAGCAGATGGGTCCAAAGATCCCCACGGCGGAGCAGACGACCACCACAGCATATATCCAACAATGCAGAACTAATGAGGCAGGTGCCCAAAAAGATGGATCAGGCAAGACAGAAACAGAGTGCACAGAGGTTAATACCGGCCTCTGTGGCTAAGACAGGACAGGCTGAGAGTTCACAGATGGCCTATGCAGCCAAGATAGGACAGGCTGAGAGTTCACAGATGGCCTATGTGGCCAAAATAGGACAGGCTGAGAGTTCACAGCTGGCCTCCATGGCCGTGACAGGACCGTCATAGAGTTCACAGAGAGTCTCCTTGACCGTAACAGAACAGGCAGAGAGTTCATAGATGGCCTTCTTGGCCGTGACAGGGCAGGCAAAGAGCTCGGAGACGGCCTCCTTGGCTGTGACAGGACAGGCAGAGGGTTCAGAAGCAGACGCCGCCGACTCGGGAGGTTCTGCAGTGGAAGCTGCCACCTCGAGAGGAGCTAGAGCAGACACTGATGACTTGGGAGTTTCTGCAGCGGGACCTGCCACCTCGCAGGAGTGGGCTGTGGAGCGGATTCGAGGACTGGAGCGGGCTGTGGAGCGGATTTGAGGACTGGAGCGGGCTGTGGAGCAGGCTCAGGAACAGATTCATGGACTGGAGTGGACTCAGGGGTAAATTCATGGACTGGAGTGGGAACGGAGCAATATGTAGCCCAAACACACAGGATGGTGACTGCCATTACAGGGAGCACTCAGGATAGGGGAAGTGTCTCTGTGACGACCAGTGCTGAAGCTCTTGGAATGCCTGGTGCACGCACCAACATTAACGGTGGGTCCGGCAGACTGGACACCAGCCTCAAATGCCCTTGGAAAGCCTTGGTGTCTTCAAATGCAACAGCCACGATGCTTGGGAATACTGGAGTGGCATCCGTGATGGCTGAAGACTGAGGCTTGGCATCCATAATGGCTGGAGGCTCTGGGCAGGTGGCCATCTTGGGAAGAGGCTCTGAACTGATGGCCATTTTGGGAAGAGACTCTAAACTGGCCATCACAGAACAAGAAGGTGCAGAAAACACAGGAGTGGTGACCATAATCACAGGACCTGCTGGTGGCCATGATGGGTCAAGCACCACTGCTGTCAGAGCTTGCCGCTGTTGGCCCCACCCAAAAAAATTCTTTGGGGTTTCAAAGTCCTCTGACTCTCACACAGTAAAAGGAGAACATGACAAAAGTGCATAGTCCATAAAGTCTCTTAAACTACAGTTAAACTCCCCTCCAGGTAACAATGACTTCTTGTTGGCTCATTGAGTCCAAAACTGAACAAGTCCTTAAACAAAATCTCATCATATACTTGATATGACAACTCACAGATGAGATGAACATATTCCTCAATGGATAGGTTCTTTTGCCAAAGGTGCAGTAGTTGATCGACTGGGTCCATGATTGGCCTGGAATGCTCAAAAAGCCACTGGATCCAGGTGGGCTGATTTTTCTGTAACATAGAGGGGTCGTGACAATGGAGTTGGCGATCCAAATGCAAGGCTTTATTACACATGTGGTCAAAACAGGCAAGGTCAAGCACCAGCAAACAGTGTAATCTAAGGCAGAGGCAAAAGCATAATCCAAAACACAGGCAATTTTTCAGGGCAGGCAGCAAACGATCAAAAACAAGGAAAACAGTCCAAGGATCAGAAACAGAGGTAAACTAAGGAACACAGGATAGGTATACAATAATCAGCCCCTAGGAGTGTGTGTGAGTAACCTTTATACAGGACAAGGTGAACACATGACAAAAAGCAACCAATGGGAACAAGACACATGTAACCAAGGAACCAATCCGAACATAACACAGACAAGGGTAGAACATGACAAGATCACATATGGGGCAAGGAACAAATGGGAAATGGAGTCCAGAAGACAAGGGCAAGATTCCGAGGTGGAGTGCCCTCTAGTGGAGTTCATGGGCACTGCAGCTGGCGATTGTAACACTTGGGTGTTGATCCTTTCAAACTGGCTTCTCACCCCCTCTCCCAAATTGATGTAATCAGTTACCTAATGGGGGACACCAGATTTAAAGAACAGAAAAACAGTAATTATTTTGAAAGTCTGACCACCACAGTGACAGATTGTAGGCTGCTACATTAAAATAAAATAAAATGGCTGTGAGGATCCAGCAGCTCATAAATGCTTCTTAGAATAAATTGTAATTTGGACAGTTATCCTTCTTTTTGTTTTGTTGATCTAGCATCTGTTGCTCTTTGAAATGACACAGTA
The DNA here is from genome assembly GCA_037577455.1 of Pangasius macronema. Taxonomy (NCBI): domain Eukaryota; kingdom Metazoa; phylum Chordata; class Actinopteri; order Siluriformes; family Pangasiidae; genus Pangasius; species Pangasius macronema. The sequence continues at coordinate 14,482,403 of CM074957.1, read as the reverse complement.
ATATCATTGCCTGATACTACTGTCATTTGAGTGGTCACTCTCATAGCTTTAATTGTGTCTCTATTAATGTCAGATTAACTTTATAAGCTTGCGAGTGTTCAGGACATAAACAGAAAAAAATGTCAAGATACTTATGGTTTGCCTGGTACTGTACATACAGTTAAAAAAACAACAACAAAAAGTTGTTTTATGTAAAAGAGGTAGATCTGCCATATGTAAATGAATGCAGTTCTATGGAAAAAAAAATCTGTTTGGCCTACCGCATGGTGGCACACAGATAATAAGGAATAAAAATACTGTTTGGCAACCTCACTAATTGATTCATAGACAAGCCTGTCAACAGTTGTAACCAGCCACTACTCCTACAAATCATGTGAGAATGCAGCATACCATATTTCCTGACAGTGACATAGCAAAGCAGTTTACTTGTGGGGAGAATAAAGTGGCATACCTCACCATATATGGGGTAGCTCCTCATCATTTTCCCAAATGAAGACCAACACCAAGAAAGAGTCTGGTTATGTACTTCTGTTTGATGACAGTCTAAATCGGGAAATGAAAAAATGCCAGTTTGACATGCATATGAGATTTTGGAATGATAATCAAGCAACGTCACGGTATCTGATGTCTTTTTTCCTGGGTCATCACAGAACAAATGCAGAACAAATGTATGAGAAGGTTGAGGCAGTGTGTTGGATATAGGCTTCCAAAACCTGATTCAGCTGTCAGTGGATGGCCCAAATGTGAATTTGAAACTCTTTTTCATGGCCCAGCAAAACAGAGGAACAAACATGCAAGAAAATGCTAAATGTAAGAAGGTGTAGTTTGCATATACTACACAATTCCTTTAGAGCAGGGTATGCATCCACTGGGAGCTGGGAAATGCCCTTTCAAGACTTAAATGGCTATTCAAGGATGTTACAGATCTTAGGGAGGACTATACAGTAGTCTTTGGTTCCACATCCTTCCCTCTTGACTTCTGTAATCATCAATGGCTGGAAAATGTGGTGGTGGCTGAGCTTGTCCTACAGATTTTTGCCTTCTCTGAAAATGTACACCAACGCTACCAAAGCAAAAACTGTAACAGAACCACCTACTAAGTCTTACATGACTGCTCAGATGATTGTTCAAGATGACCTCTTCTTTCTAATGGTGGCTAGGGAAATCACACCATTTTTGAAGTTATACCAGACCAACAGCTCATGGTGCTGTTTAATGAGTCTAATGGAGAAGTTTATCAAGCCCAGTGTCATGAAGAATGCAACAACCACCGTAAAGCTTCTGCAAGTTGACTATGTTGACACAGTCAACTACATGGATTTTACCAAACTGAGAGTGGAATTTGTCACAGAGTGAGCCCTGGAGGAGCACATGAAGAAGAACTCAGATGCTGAGAGGCTGAGGCTGGAGTTCAAGCAGAACTGCAAGCTATTTTTGCTGAAGGCAGTCTCCAAGCCTTTGAAAAGGCTCCACTCAAATATCTTCTTGTGAGAAGCCTGTCTGTTCTAGATCCGAGGGTGCTCTTCAAGAGCAAAGAGGTAAGCACCTGAAAACTTATCATTGTGGAAACTGGCCACATTGAAGAGAAATGCTGTGATGAGTTTATGAGGGAGTTTAGTCTCTTCTGTTACCACAACCTGATGTCAGCGTCNTCTACCATGAATGTTTATCCGACAAAGCAGTGTCACCAGAAGAGAAAAGGACTATTGGTGGAGATAACAGAGATAAAAGCCAAAAAGAAGAGAATGGAGGAGGATATGAGGGTCCTCCTGAAGTCTGCTGATCACAATGCAGAAAAAGCTGAGTCACAAGGAAAACTGAGATTCATCTCGAAGTCCAATGATCTTCGAAGAGCTGCAAAAGAAAAGGAAAGAAGTCTGGAGACTTTGGAGAAACAGCTGACTGACAAACTGAAGGAACTGAAGGACACAGCTTAATAGCACCTACCCTGTTATTGTTTTGCACTATTTTGTGTTGTTCATTAGAGTTGTTTTTTTTCAGCTCAAGGTGATAAAGGGCACTTACAATGCCAACTCAATTTATTGGTATTTTGATTTTCAAAGAGCATTCATTGATTGCCCAAAAAGGAGCTCAAGGAGCTGACTAACTGCCTACCTCAAGACTAATGTTCTTATTTTTTACATTTTAAAGAAAGCATTTTTACATTTCAATAAAGAATTGAGTGAAATTGAAGTTATTTGTCTAGTGATAAAACTGATCTAGTGATCAGTTTTAATGATTGTTTTATAGCGACTCATCCAGGTTATATAGGATGCCATGTGTACTTACAGACAGGTGACACATTTTGAACCATGAAACATGTTTTCCTTTAATTTGTCACTCTTCTGTAGAATGCTATCACGAAACATAATTTTGTTTTTTTGTTTTTTTTTCATAGTACAATAACATCAGATTTAATGTGATGAAGAAGTACATATATGTATATAAATATGTAATTTACCACACCTGTAAGGTTCTGGAAAAGCTTGAAAATGCACCTGGAAAATGCTTGAATGCACCTGGAAAATGTTTGAATTTGACTTTGGAAAAGGTGTAAGAACTCTGCCAACATGTAGCATTGCAAGTAACTCAAAATCTAGAAAGACTGAAGGAGCTTACATCTCAAGTTTACATCTCAGAAGACTCTCTGGTACATATGGTTTTTTTTTTTGGTCATGGTTAGGTGAAAGGTCTACTACTGTCTCATCACATCTTACTACTGAATTCTGGAATTCATGTAGAACAAATTCAAGCCACATACTTTCACAGGTTTGTAATGGGACACTCTACTCCACTTACCAGTATAACTCAAAATATTCTAGATGTAATTCCTTGGTAACTATTGGGCAACAGGTTGCAAAAAAATTAATACATCATTGTTGTTCAAACACCGTCCATCCCCTTACAACCAATTTTACTGGTAAGGTTAATGTTCAGTCTACAAGTCAGTACTTCCAACTGAAGTAACAAACAAATGTATACAAATAGAAAAAAGACCAGATGGGCTTGTCATTTTGCCTTTATCAAAAACAATTAACAAATAATCAGGATCAGAATTATTGTGACATGGTATCTCAATGTAATGTGTGAGGAAGGGAAAATGAATGATTTGGGATTTGGAAAGAATGTTTATAGTAGAAACATTTGTACAAATTTGGCAAAACTTCATTGTGTATGTTTACCCTATATAAATTGTATGAACTTCATGTAAATCTGCTAGATTTCTTGTATTGACTGAATTTTACCTTGTGTGAAGATGTTTTCTTCTCAGAATGTGACAAAATGTATGTTTTTCAATTCAATTCAATTTAATTCAATTCAATTCAATTCAGTTTTATTTGTATAGCGCTTTTAACAGTGGACATTATCACAAAGCAGCTTTACAGAAATAAATGGATTCACAAAAATATATTGTAAATATTTGAATTTATCACTGTGAATTTATCTTTTCAAAGATAAAATCACTTTCCTAAGTGATCTTAAACTTGTGGACTGTCACTATAGCATGAGGGCTTCTTTTCCCACAACAATATAGCTTACTGAGGCATTATAGCATATTGCCATGTTTTAGATTAGTACTCAGTAAAACACAGGGGACACATCATTAATATAAAGATTCTTTTTCCCATCAAGAATGTTTATTTGCCTGGAAAAAAGTTTCCCACAACAAATAGAACATTCATATCCTTTTATATCACTCAAGCAATCTCTGTGCTGCATACAAATATTACTCTGATTACTTGTTAAGTTGACACTTGTTCCTCCTCAACAACTACATGCGTTTTTTCCTCACACTTCAAGTACCATTCACGTGCTATTTACTTCTTATGTTTAAATATTTCATGCACAAATGTAAATGTAGCAACCTTACAGGTTTGGGTGGAAATGAAGAAGCAGAAGGCAGGCTTGGAAACAACTCAGAGGAGTTTTAATTTTCAATTTTTTCACTTTTGCTTTCAGCGGCTTATTTTATTTGCATCCAGTTGGCTCTGTGCTAGATAACACACACACACACACACTCACTCACTCACTCACTCACTCTCTCTCTCTCTCTCTCTCTCTCTCTCTCAGCACTTGCCTCTCTTCCTTTTATCCTCGCCTCTGCTCACTGCAACACAGGACACCCGTTAGCAGAATTCCCCACAGGTGTGCATTCCTTACCACTCACCTTCCCCAGCTCCACCCTCCTTTCGCAAACCGGTGCTCGACCACGCCCCCGCTTCCACAGTAAAATTTTGGAAACAGCACCCCAGCTTAATGTCTAAAAGTTTACATATGCTCAATTCTTAATACTGTGTGTTGTTACCTGGATGATCAATGACTGTTTTCATGTTTTGTGATAGTTGTTCATGAGGCCCTTGTTTGTCCTGAGCAGTTAAACTGCCCACTGTTCTTCAGAAAAATCCTCCAGTTCCTGCACATTATTTGGTTTCCAATATGTTCTGCATATTTGATCTTTTCCCAACAGTGGCTATATGTTTTTGAGATACATCTTTTCACACTTAGGACAACTGAGGGACTCATACACAACTATTAAACTATTAAAAGGTGCAAACATTCACTGGTTATCAAGAAAGCAACACACTACATTAAGAACCAGGGGAGTGTAAAATTTTGAACAGGAAGATCAGTGTAAATTGTTATTATTTTGTCTTCTGGGAAACTTGTAAATATCTTATGTAGCTTCTGAATGGGAGTACTAAATGTAAAAAAAATAAGACCTTTAAACAAAATAATAGCAGTTTACACCAATCATCCTGTTCAAAAGTTTACAGCCCCCTGGCTCGTAATGTATCGTGTTGTCTTCTTAAGCATCAGTGAATGTTTGCACCTGATGGGAACTGTGATTCCATTTGAATTTTGGCAGGCTCCATACGCGATGCCGAGAAAGTGAAATAGCAAATTGGGGCAATTGCTATTGCTATTTCGATATGACAAGGTCATAAGACAAATATGACCTTAAAATAATAATTTTAGCAATAATAAAATTGCTAATGGACTTTGCTTTTCCATTTGAAATTTGGCAGACATTGTATGTTCATGTAAATTAAATGGTAATATGCAATTTGCATTACACAAACAGAAATCACAATTGCAAATACAATTTGCAATTAGTTTTTGAAAATACTCAGAAAAATACTTCCATAGTCAGTTTTTTTTTTTTTTTTGCATGATTTAATTGATTGGAATGATTGGAATGAACTCGTATTGAAAATTGTAGCTCAATTGTTAAAATACCACTTGGCACGGTAGGAACTGGTTGTATAACTCAGCTAAATATAAGCTGTGTCCAATGTTAGACATTCCCAGATAGCAAACTGACATAGAATTGACATAGAATCAATGTCATTTGTGGCATTGAAACAACGTTGATCTCTGACATTGATCCAACATCTTTTGGCTCATCAAAGTTGTACACACCATTAAAAACAAATGTAAAAGTGATGTAATTGGTTTGCTTTCCATAAGTTGAAGCAATATCGATTTTGATTGAGTGAACTGTTACACAATCTACACATTTTCTACTTGTTTTTGAAATATCAAAAGTTAAATAAACAGATAAATCAACCTATATATGTAACAATTTATTAAACACACATCAAATTGAGTTTCTCAATCTTTTATTTATACAAAATATACATTTACAAATACATCTTTAGAATAAACTTTCTGCAGCATATAAATCTTAAGACAAATAGGCAAAAAAATGCCTTCACCCATGCATTCACAAATAGATTTATAAAGATAAATTTTAGGCTAATATAACTAGTCTCAACACAAATTAAAAGATAGTTTACCCAAAAATGAAATGTCATAATATACACACTCTTATTTTGTTCCAAACCTTTATTGCTTCAGTAGGACACAAAAGGAGATGTAAGGCAGAACATTAAGAGATGCATAGCCTCAGTCATTATTCACTAACAATGCATCTTTTTTTTTTATAAAATAAATGAATGGTGAGTGAGACTGAATACTTTGTTTGTTCCACAAAAGAAAGACATACAGGTGTGGAACAACATTAATGTTAGAAGATGACTTTTTTAAATTATACCTCACACAGTAGGCACTTTATAATGAAATGTTACCGTTGAAAACAGAGCACAGAGGAATATAGTGGATATTTTTTTTCCCTTTGCAATTAACAATTTTTTCTTAAGTAAGGTAAGTCCTTTGCTCCTGCAATATTCAGCTTGTTGTGTATCTCTATTATGTTTCCATACATCTTCTGAAGAGAACTTACTTACAAGGCAGAGTCTGTTATGGTGTAGGTAGGACTGGAATGAACGCCTGTCTAGGCTGACAAGTTAAGGCCAACATCTGTAAGTTCATAATGTCTTTAAATTCATACTCATTACAAAGAATCTTATCTTCTTACAGGAGTATTCACATAACTATAACTCTTAGGATACCTATAAACTCCAACAAAGATTCTGAATATTCCTTTAACATGGCATTTTGTGAGAAGTCCACTGATCTTGTCATGTTTTGATTTACATGTAATTTTCATAAAGAATAAATGATGTAAAATATAAAAATAAAAGCAAATAAAGGGAAAAATACAAAAAAGTATATACTCACTATATACTATACACACACACACACACACACACACACACACACACACACACTGGGGCTGCGTAGCTACAGAACGGTCCAGAAGTGCCCATGCTGACCCCTTTCCACCACCGACAGCACATACAATGGGCACGAGAGCATCAGAACTGGACAATGGAGCAATGGAAGAAGGTGGCCTGGTCTGATGAATCACGTTTTCTTTTACATTGTGTGTATGGCTGGGTGTGTGTGTGTCGCCTACCTGGATAAGAGATGGCACCAGGATGCATTATGGGGGCAGAGGCAGTGTGACGGGCAAAGTTTATCAGTATTTTAGGAACTAGATAATATTCAAAGAGCAGATAAACTTCTACCAATACCACCCTCTCTTTCTGGAGCATAACACAAACATTTTTGATCTCTAAGAAGTCTGCCTTGGTACTTTGGGGTGTACTTATGCAATACACCTATAACAGTAAAGAACAAAATTCAACTGACATCCAGGGGGGCAAAATCACTAAACAGTTGCACCACTGTTGCGTGTGTTATTCACTACCCACCTGCAATCCAGTTTAAGCAGATACAATCAGCCCTGAAATAGTGCTGCGTCTTCTGTATTTAAATTAAGTCATTGCCATTCCTTTCTGTGCAAACACACTTCCCTTCTATGTAAATTAGTCTCAGTATAGTTTTTCATTCACAAAATTTGTCTGCTTGCACTAGTGACACCAGCTGAAAGGAGGCAATAAAATTTATTTTATTTAAAAAAGATTTGTGTACACTTTATCAATCACCTCAGCAGTATTTCATCAGTGATCAAATGAATCATAATCATCAAATGATGGAGAAGAGTAATATAACTTGGCATTTATCCATATATCCTGGCATGTATCATTCAGAACTGGCCCAAGAGATCAGCATTGCACTGTACAAACAACCACGGCTTTTACTGGGCACAATTTTGTTTATTCCTGTATATTCCAGTAACTATGAAGTTTGTTACTTATGGAACATTAACTGCTGAAGAATTCTCAAAGCTCCTTTTCTGTCCATGTCCAGCCCGGTTAAACAACAATGCAAGTTTGTAAAAATGCTGATTAACGTTCTCCGTATTTATGTCCACCCAATAAAATAGAGACCAGAGTTAAATAAATGCACAATTAAATGAAAATATATAACAGAAGAAGCAGCACAAATATGATGGAACCCAAACAGAGTTGATAGAGCAAAGTGTGTGAAAGATTTATGAAATTATATACAAATCATGCTGTTATGTGTGATACAGTACATGTAAGACAGAACTAGCATTCCATGGAAGCACAATGTGGGTGTTGGTATTTAAAAATAAAACATTCTGTCGTGAGAGGCTTTGGCAGCAGTGAAAGATGACTGTGGTGCACCTGGAGATATCAATTTAATGTTAAATCTTTTAGAGTCTAATGTAATATATTTAATAATCTCATTTAAAGTTGTAAAAGTAAGTGACAGTGTTGGCCTATTTGAAAGCCGGTTGACCTTGTCTACTGTTTATCCCAAAGCTAAAGTTTTACAAGAGAGCAAAGCATGCAAATTATGAGCTATATGTACCTTAATGGAATGGTTCACCCAAACATTAACATTGGCATCATTGATTCACACTCACGTTGTTCCAACCCCATATGATCTTTCTTCCGTTAAACACAAAAAGAGATTTTAGCCATTAAGGCACTAATAAAAGTGAATTGTGACTAAGACTAACATTCTGCCTAAAATTTCTGAGGAAAGACATTCATACAGGTTGTGTGAAGTACTTTTCATATAAATGTTCTTTAGCGGTTCATGAAACATTTCAGCAGTGGTGAGTTTTCATCACATTTTTGAAAAATGTGGAAAATTCATGGTAAGCTGTGGAGTGTAGGGGGAACACAACAAAAGCCTCTGACCTAGTCAGTTTTATTTCGCTTTCATACTCAATTTTCGTAGTTTCCAAGGGTGTTTACGTGGGACGTGAAGTGGTGACGTGTGTTGTTTTACTTGTTTATATATATACATGGTTTTGTAAACTCATAGTGCATTATACAACTACACACATGTCCTGTGATATCTATCAATTAATGCCCAAATGAATGCACAGCTGTCTGCATTTGTACTCCACACCAAAAATATACACTCCTGAACAAAATCTTAAGACTGAGAGAAACATTCCAAGTATTCACATTTCATGCTGATGGATCATAACCAGGTTGTAAGAAATGCTTCAGAATGTCAAAAGAAGAAAAAGGAGCAAGAGACAAAAAAACAGAGATTGGCAATTTATTGAAAACTGCATT
>CM074957.1:14452111-14473436 GCA_037577455.1 Pangasius macronema | reverse complement strand
TGTCTGACCTACAGCACACCTCACCACTGTCCTGCTCCTCTCATACATGTCCTGCACCACTCTGACATACTTCTCTGATACTCCTGACTTCCTCATACAGTACCACAGCTCTTCTCTTGGCACCCTGTCATACGCTGTCATCTTTTAACTCAGTTTTAATTTCCATTAAAAGCTTTAGAACATTCACAAGAACATACACAAATGATATAGATGTCACTATTGTATCAACAACAGTAATAAATCACAGACAGCAACCATTTTTAAAATTAACTAAAAGGTGTTTTGTCCTGTAAAAAATCAATAGCTGTATTGTTATGAAAAAGATATTGATTTTGCTTATTACTGATAGTATGTTGACTTTACTCCTTGGTGCACTCCATGAGGACTTGCTGAAGAAGAGGCTGCAGAGCTTATCCCCAAAACATACAACATGACTGTAAACTTGCAGGACAATTAGTTTTTCAGAGACTGTATTGGAACATTCTGAAGGACATACCAACTGAATTGATGTTTGAGACCGGGGCTGAAGTTGTTCATGTGTCTTTCTGAAATAAACATTACCAAGTGAAATTAATTGGTCACACCATCAGGGAAAAGAAAAAGTAGAAGGATGAAATAGTGTAAAATTTCACTCAATGTTACATATAAAAAAGGCTGTACCATTCAGTGATGTGCTGTGAACTTGTTGATAGTTGCTATAATCTATGTCGAGAAGTTCCTGACATTTTGCACAACACCTCCTTTTTGCATCCCATGGAAGAAAGTCATATAGGTTTGGAACAGGAAAGTTGTTGGTTGAAAGTTTTTTTGGTCTTTTTAATGTTTACAGTAGTGAGTAATTTACGTATTTGAGTAATATGAGTAATTTCATAATTGAGCAAATTCATACAACCTGAAAGGATACAGAAATAACAAGTTGTGACAATCATGACAGTACATATTGGATTTTAGAAAATTTTGTGAGTAAAAATTTTTGAAAAAAAGAGTGATTTTTACCATGGAAGTCGACATTTGGGATTCTTAGGGGCTGATGTGCTGCAACATTTGTAGATGAAAAAAAATAAACGTATACAGACAAAATGTTATACCATGGCAATAATAAATAATGCATAAACTATATCCTTATGAATCACATACCAAATGAGCAGTGGTTAGACATAGACAAAAGCCATTGAGACAAACTATGTATAAATTTACATCAAGATTCCCAAGCTTAAATGATTGCTGGTTTCTAGCTCTGCAGGACACACAGGATGGATACCAGGATGGAGGTAACACTCAAATAAGGCCTTACTTTGCACAAGATGTGCAAAGGGTTTGTGTGTTTGCCTTACAGACATGTTTTGGGCATTTCACATGCATTACATGGATTTTTGAATCATTTCTTCCCATGCAGATCTGGCACCTTCCACATTTTAGACCTGTTGCTATTGCTGCTGCAGTTGGAGTATCAGGGGGTTCAGCCTGCCTTTGGATCTCCCTGACAATGGTCATAGCTGGTTGTGATCTAGGAAGACGCTCTCTCCTCTCTATTTGAGGCCTCACAAGGGCCTGACCAAGCTGTTTCAACAAAATTATCCTCTGATTCATTTTGCTACTGTTCCAATCACTGTTGATTTCACACCAAATGACAAAAACATTGTAAGTGCTTGCATCAATGATGCTGAAAACAACCACCATGGGCGAACAGGCAGTCTTTTGTCTACAGCTATATGTGGCAGTGACTTTGTCCAAACTGTCTACTCCACCTTTAGTCTCATTGTAGTCCGAAACCATTTCAGGTTTTTTGTCTTCCCTGCCAATCAAAGCTGCATCTGTATGCATTGTGCTTAGCAAGAGGACATTTATTATTTTTCTTTGGGCAGTATGATACAAGTGCAGTGATGTCAGTAAAAGCAAAGATAGATGAAGTCACATTTCTGTTCTTATTTTCAGTGAGCTCTTTTGGAAGCTCTGGCTTGTTTTTTTTATTATGATACCTAACATTGTGAGTTTTCTTTTCAACAGTCCCTCCCAAAGCATGTAGGATGGGAAGAAATTGTCACAAGTCACACTGTGTCACTTTCCTGTGTAAATCTGCAATTTGCAATAGCTTGATTTTGCATCACAGGCGGCCCATATCTTTATCCTGTATTTTGCAGGCTTACTGGACATATACTGGTGAAAGGGACATTTTCCTCTAAAAGCAACAAGGGATTTATCAACCATTATGTATGGGCATGGGTTGTAGAAAAGAGGCATTTGCTGAACCCATCTATCCCAGACATCTCCTATGGCTGCCAGTTTATCATATTCATTTTGATGTATTCTGGTGTTGCTGTTGTCAAATTGTATGACATAGAAAAGGACATGGAATCTCTCATGAGACATTGTAGCTGGAAATATTGCTCTACCAGTATGAGCATTCCAAAGGCTTGCTGTTGTTGTAGTACCTTCGGATCTGTATACTCCTGCCAGAATTATCAGCCCAGTGTAGGCTTGAAGGAGGTTCACATCTATATCTTTCCAAGTTTCTTCATACACCCGCTTCCCCTCTATATTTGTCATTTCAAGAATGATGTTTTCTATTGGAGGGGAGATGTATAACTCAAAAGCCGATTTGAGGACTGTAACACAGCTGGCAGCAAATCTGGTGGGGCCTGAAAGCATTTTGATTTTATTTTCTACACTAAGTCTGCCCCATCTCTTAGATGAGAAGGTATCTGATCTATATAACTGAGCAACAGGCTATAGCTGGGTTTGAGATGCTTCAGAAGGGTCAACCTAAAAAAAAATCACTCTCAGAGGAGGATCATTCATAATCAGGCTCCTCCACATTGTCATCAGTCTCAGACTGATCACTTTCCTGATCACTTTCACTGCTACAAAGGCACATTTCCAGAACCTCAGCAGAAGAACATTTTCTTTTTGCTTGTCATTTTCACAGCAGAGAAGTACAAACAGTACAAGAGAAAGAGAAATGATTCACAAGCGTGTGTGTAAAAGACAGAGAGAAAGAAATTTCCTGCAAATTCTCAGATGTGTGAGAAATATTATATATATTTGTATTATATCAAATAATACAAATATTACAATACGCTTATTACTATACATGATGAAATATTGTATATATATATATATAATATGTATACATATATATTTACAATATTTCATATTTATTTGAACATAAGATAGTATATTGCTGTTTGACCCTGAAAGAAATTTAATTAAGTTCTTCTGAAAATTTCAAATCATTATTCTACCTTTTATTACTGGGTTACACTAATTCTAATTAACATCCTAAAATACCTCTGAATATTTCTAGATGATTGAATTCACATTACATATAATACTATAAAATATCTATCTACTGAAACTTACAGGTTTTCCAGCATAAACTGTTTGTGCAAGAAAGCTGTGTATTTGTAAGTACCTCTGCAAAAAAACTTGCTAAATCTAAAGAGGTGACTGTAACAGAAACAAAGAATAGTTACACAGCTCAGTTTTTTTCCCCTGATGGACTAATGATGAACACACAGCCAGATCAGTTCACATGGACAGACTGGGGCACAAGTCAAAACTGTCTACTGTGCCGTTCTTAAATATTTCTGGTTTGTGTGTTAGGATAATGGTTTGCACTTACTGTCCTTAAAATAATAATTGGCAATATCATGAAGCACAGAAAATGCTTTTTCATTTATAATCATGGATCTTGATATGTGTTTTAGTAATCTACAAGCAGCAGTGTTGATAAATTGTTTGTGTTTGTTTAGTATTAGCATCACTAAATGTCATGCATTGACAGCAGCTCGACTGTGATCACATTGGACTTTTTATTATCTCCATAATACAGTGATTACACAGTGAATTGAGCTGTCTGATCACATTTTCCTTCTTTAATCAACTCAAATTAAGATTGAATTGTTATGTATAACAGTTTCATTAGCATGGATACCTTATGTTAATAAATCATTAATTATGGACACATCTAGCATAATATATTCTCCTTTAACAGTACTGTGATTTTAATATTTTTTTTATGAATAAATGACCGCAAATTAGCCTTGCTTGCACGCAGTCTGGACCTTCAATACAAAAATAGTATGCGTGAACACAGTGTAAATGAAGAGCAAGCCAAATCCTTAGAAGAACTAAATGGAAACACTGGTAACACACCTGAGAAGAAATCAAACAATGTAGTCTCTTCTTCAGGATATGTGTAAGGCAAGGATGATTTGCTTAACTCCTGTGATAAAAACATGCACTTGCTTAACAATAAAACCTCCAGAGTATCATATGATAGTGCAAAGCTCACATGAAAATGCTAGTTTAGGCTAGCAACAAACAGCGAGATTTAGGAATAGCATCATACATCATACTTAACACAGGCCTACAGATTTACAAAAAAAATGTTGCTCTTAATGATATTGTGTTAATCACAAAAATACTTCTAGTAATGGAAAATGGATCATTTGTTAGTTATGTGATGGAGCCCAGACCTGGATAGCCCATTTCAATAATGTAATGATATACTGTATCTACATAGCATTTATAAGTCACAAACTGTATAAATAATATAGTTCAAAAATGCATCATATATTGGAAGTGGGTTTGCAGTCTTTGTTAGGCATGCTGTGTGTGCATGATTCACAATCTTCTTGATGCTCTAATTACTACACAGCCACTCTAAATGACCCAATGTGTGCAAACCTTACAAATTCAATTCAGTGTCATGCAAATATGTGTTATCAGATGATTGATTACAATCAGCATGCATCTTCTTTAAAAGAGCTTGATTTATATTATTTAAGGAAACAATTGCAGTATCTTTTAATATCTATGAGCTCTCTGGAATCAAAATTAATATCCTTACCCAGAACTGATTGTTTCATATTTTCAGATAATAACAGAATTTATGATTTAATTTGAGCAGATGATTTTCAGCCATACTTCAAACAGACCGGAAGGTTTTTTCACCATCCTTGTCTCTCATTGTCTTCTCTCATTATATTAATTCTTGAATAAATATTTTATGACATTTTTAATAAAGGGTTCTAGGAGTGTCACAGTTTTTTCTACCTTGTTTCACAGGGTGTAGCTTCTGATATATGTGTAATATTTTTGGTGGTAGGGAGAATATTCACCATAATTATTAGGATTGTATGTGACACTGTTATGCCCCATGTACATTTATGCCACATCTAATTCATTCAGCTGTCCACTGAGATCATATAACAAGTGATTCTAGGTAAAAATGAAATTCACTGTTTAGAGTCAGATGCCTGGTCTCACAGGCATGTACAATCACACCACCACATCACCAGAGGGCACCCTTCCCTGAATTTCAAACACTCTCTCTTACACCACAAGGCCTTAGTGTTTGTCTGTTAATTATTATAAGTTCTGAGCCATTTATGTTGTGACTGATTACTGAGTAATAATGTATTATTATTATTATTATTATTATTATTATTATTATTATTATTATTATTTACCAGTTTCTTCATTTGGAATTGCCCTTGCTTTGTGTATGTTGATTTTCTGTATGCCTACATATGCTTGTGGCTCAATCGTGACCTTGGGTTTGTGTATTGGAATGTGTTTACTATTGATCCTTTTTTGCATTACCTAGACTTGTCTTCTTTTACGATTTTTGGATTTGTATCAACATTGTTAACAAACCTCTTGCTTATGGATCCTAACTTCCCTAGTGAGTCTCCTGTGTTATATGAGGGAACAGTCATTCACAGAAACATTTAAAATGTCAAGAACACCTGCAATGTTATCCATTAAATGTGCCCTTATCTGGACTTTCTTTATTGCGGATACCCTCATTAAATCTCTCTCCTTCTCTTCCGACTCTTCTCTTCCAAATAGTGGACATGCTATTCATTTGTGCAGTGTTGGAACTCTTTTTCCTTTTTTAGTCTGGGAAAAGGTGAAGATTCAATTCACAAACAAGGAGCTGCATAATTCTGGTGTGGTATCCCAAAAACAAGGAAGGAAAAAAAATTCTTGGCAAGATGAAGAGTCCTCCTGACACATTGCATTATCCCTTTCAAAACAGTGTAATTTTGTTGTGCTGCTGCAATGTGCAAGTGGCTGTTTGAAATGAGGGGTATCTTTAACCATAGTAAAAATTATATTAAGTGCTTCTACTTTGTGATTTGGAATTCAGTTGAGAGATACGGTAGACATTTTCTTTATCCACATATTACTTCTAATATTATGATCCACTAATTTGTCCACTTCTGAGGTACACTGATACTGATACAGTAGGGAAAGTTGGGACTTTGTGGATGAGCAGTCAAACATTTTTTAGACTATTTTTCAGAAAGGTTGTTAAATGTTCTGGAGGACAGCATAAGCTGTCTTGGGCATTGGGGTGTAATTACACTGTTCATAAATGTTCAGTGAACATCTTCAGATTCCAAAATAATAAATTCAGGCTATGCTCATAAACACATATTAGCTAAAGCTTTATGAACTAAGGTCCTACTTAGAAAGCTACATGCTAGGAATGAAGAAACAGCTATTACCTGGTAAGATTACTGTATTTTGGAGAGCAGATGCATAGTGTAATATAGCCTTTGGCTTCAGGAACATTTCCTTTGACACCAAACTTTACTTTGATGGGAGTAGATGAATACAGTTAAACTCCTTTTCTCATTTTTGTCTTCTGAGGAAGGTTCAGTTTAATTGAGTCTAGCTTTGTGTCAGCAGTGTTCTGAAAGGTCATGGTATTGATCTAGTAACCTCCTTTGCTCAGCCTGTTATGTCATATGAAGAATTTGCAGACAATTATTAAAACATACGTTCTGCAGCTCACAGTGGACTGGAATCTTATGCAAGATTTCTCTCAGGGGACTCAAACTCTATATGCCTTCTCTGGCGGTTCTTTCTCTTTTGGTTGCCATCAAATAATCAATATACGGTTTGGATTCTACAACTGCTTCACTGATGCAGTTATACTGGTCTCTATATCATTAGTTATTGGATTGTCTGATTTAGTTTATAATGATTTAATTGCAATAAGAGCCTTTGTAAAGTTAAGAAGGCTCTACATACATGCAATATGCAACAATACCAGTTAATTTTACATTCTAAGTTTCAAGTAGTCTGTTTTAAAATGCAAATATGGTCATTCCAGGACCATAACATTTCCCCCTGGTTTTCCTTTTAAACAAGTCAACTTTATATTTGCTCTCATGCTGCACAGGTCCCTGATGTTGGTGAGCCAATATGCCAATCTTCTCAGTAGTGTGAACCACAATGCAGTCTGGTCTTGAAGATGGAAGAGGTACAGGGGAACCAGACTTTGGTCGTAGTGGTGAGCACACTCTCTATGATGGCAGTGAGTTGAACCTTTTCAGGATGGGTTGAGGGATACTGAGCTTCTTGAGTGGGTGTAAGAAGAAAATCTGTAGGGGAAATGGTTCTATTTATACAGGAAGCACTGGAATGGCAAGGTACATACCAGCAATATAGGTATTTCACTGTATATTAATTAAATAATCAGTCTCATGTAATAAGTCTCATTAAATCAATCTCAATAGTTAGCCAGTCTCATAGAATATCCCCTTGTAGAATATTAGTTTAGAATTTTAATTACTAATTACCAACCTTTCAATAAGTCAAAATGATTAAAAACTCAATTTTTGTTAAGAAAATTAGTAATCAATGACTTGATTTCTGAAGGGGTAGTTCTGAATATTTTGACTTCTTGCTGTATGAGAGTAATAACTACAACAGGCAGTAAGATGCTAAATGTTATATTGTTGAACTATAAACCTAATTCTGAATAGGGAGAGACAAAGAAGAGTTGTGTGTGTGTGTGAGAGAGAGAGAGAGAGAGAGAAAGAGAAAGAGAAAGGGAAGAAAGGCGTGTGTGTGTGTATGTGTATGCATGAGGAAAGGAGAAACGCCTGTGTGTGCGTGTGTGGATGAGTGATCTGCTCTAGAGCTTGCGTGTCCATGCATGCGTTGATGCTGAGCTTATAAAAAAATGAATTACCATGAACCGCATGAGATACGTTGCTGCTCCTCCTGGTATATGAAACAAGGAGAACTACAGGGAATAGAAATATGGTGGGGACTTTAGGTGGATGGCAAGCGATAGAAACTATAAAAAAAATATTTCCAATGATAAAAGTGCAGTAATGTTAATGGGAATAATGCTACTAAGTGAGTGACCATGTTAGTAAGCAGAGAGTGAGATCACATACAAAGATAAGAGAGAGAACAAAGAGAGAAGGAAGGAGATTTGCATTGATGTGGGAGAGTCCCTTTGTTTAAAAGAATGGTGATTTTTAACAAAGTTTGCAGCTTCATATTACTCAACACAGTAAAACTTTGAAAGAAATAATAGTTGCCCAGATGTACAGTGTGTTGTAGTTTGTCTTCAGGTGCATTTTGCACATTAATCTGTCCATGAATTCACTGCCTGATGAAGTTCAGTCGGTTTCATACCCAGCGGAGGACTGGCCATCCAACGAAGTTGAAAGCAGCTGGTTCGCAGCTGTTCATCTTTAAAAGTGAATATAAACTTTCTTGAAAAAAGGCAAAAACATGTGCGATGCCACTGGGTAGCACTGATTGATTTTATGCAATAATGTCAGAGAAGTGAGCATTTCTCTCATTATGATCTCAGATGAGAGAAAAGTAGCCTAAGAGAGAGGTAGCCTGTTGGACACAGAGAGAGTGAACAAAGGCTGGTAAATTCCTTTTGATGGTTTGTGGGGATGACTAACATGGGGATGATTTACATACTTATGGTTGCTGTAAAAGTACTTTAATAAAAGTGCGACCCCTATCTGCGGATGCATGGTACCTATACATTTTTACTGTGTTTATTTGAGGATAGTGACCCATTTCAATTAGTTTGTGATGGTGACAAATTCATGTGGCAGCGGGGTGTGCTTGCGCTTCAGGTGTGGATGGATAGGAGGCAGGTTGAACCGGCAGGCAACACATGATTATTCTCACCTATGTCTTATTACCTCCAGTTCACTTATGTGTTTTTCTTTGTGCTTTCAGTGATTGCTATAACCATACAGAGAGTGATATAGCTGGTGGAGTGTGCAACACACACTCACATACACACAAACACACCACGGAGTATGAACTTGAAAAGCTACAAGCTGACAGCTCCTTATGCTGGTTTCTCTTTTTTGATTAAGCTTTTGAAAGTCCACAGAAAAAGTGCGGTGCAAATAAACGCAAGTCCGGAGCTCTGTTAAAATTCTGACAGCATACCAAGTCCTCTGCACCCTTACACACCGGGTTCTACAGTGTTTTATAGTATTTATAGCCAAAATCCGGGGTCAAGTTGGACTCAGACGCCGCACTTGGCGACATCATAAAATCCCTCACCAGCCTCCACCAAACCCATTTGAAGCCCTTGCTCAGGAGCAGGTCAAGAGCCAGCGGGCACTCCAGACACTGCTGCAGCCCACCACATATCCACCACTGTTCCACATGTGACGCTCACCAGTATAACCTCCACTGATAATTCGGAGGCCTTCGTTAAGTTTTTTGAGAGACAGCTGTGTGGTAAAGGCCAGAGGATGAATGGGCTTTCTGACTCCTTCAAACCTGCAGACAGCCCCTTTTCTGTAGGTTTGTCTTTTTTGATTAAGTTTTTGAAAGTGTGCTGAAAAAGTATGGTGCAAATGAACACGAGCATGGAGCGCTGCTAAAATTTCACCTGCCTCCCGTGTCTTCCTCTGCACCCTTACATTCACATACTGCTCCCTTCCAGTCAGAAAAGTGGTGATACACTGACAGGTGTTGAAAAGTATGTTCAGCTGGATGACTTTGCTGTGGATTAGCTAAGGTGCACAAACATGATCCTTGTGTAGGAGTTAGGGGAGTTCATGTGTTTCAGGATGTCCAGGAGTTTCACTGCATCGTGAACTGAGGAGTTTGTAGGAAAACTATAGAAGGTCACACTGAACTTCAGGTGGGCCACCATCAGTCTACATGACAACAGATTTTGGGGCAAATGGTCAGGGAGGTGATTTTAGGAACTAGCTCATCTGGGTGACTTTAGGAACTAGCTCATCTGCATACTATGGCAAGAAGCCAGGTGAGACACCATGAGGACTACTACTCTGCTTACTGAAGATCCTAAGAACATCCCCCAGTTTGGTTTGGTGGGGGGTGGTACCTGTAATAAGATGTAGCTTTTTTTTTTGGTATGAAGTTGGAAGGGAGAGGGAAGAAGCTGGTAGGTATCTTTGGGGAAAGCATCTTTGTGCTGGAGTATGCGTCTACTGGGGGAGACTTTGTTGATGTGGAGGTAGGATGGGGTGAAGGTGAACTATGGCTTATCATTATTGTACCTGACAATGTACTGCAAAAAAATTATATATTAGCAAGGGAAAACAGCTTGAATGCGGGCAAATTTATCTAATATTGCTTAGGAGGTTATTATAAATCAGATATGCTCATTTTATTATGAATGCTATACTAATTCTGGGTAGGGCCTCCCTTTGCTCTTAAAACAGCCTCAATTCTTTGTGGCATATATTCCACAAGATGTTGGAAACATTCTTTTGAGATTCTGGTCTATGTTGATGTCATTGAATCACGGAATTCCTGCAGATTTTTTAGGTGCACTCTCATGCTGCGAATTTTCCATCCTACCACATCCCACATCCACATTCAGTTCTGGTGACTGGGAAGGCCACTGAAGAACACTGAACACATTGTCATGTTCATGTCTGAGCCGGAAAATTCTGGCATTTCAGTATGTGCAGTAGTAGCGTTGGCTGTATGACCAGGTTGCACATTTATGCAAAACGTGTGACTGAATGAATTATTTAACTGAAGAAAATCATTTAACTTGATTCTCTGAACAGGTTGAGTAGACAGCTTTAGTGATGGAAGACAAGTGCACCTAGAGATATCTTGTGGCTTCAAAATATCCAGTTCATGTTTCAGACCATCTGGCATTGCTCTAGGGCCAAGTCTTAACCTCCTTGCAGACATAACCAGGTGTTGGGATTAAAATATCCTCATCCTTGGTGAAATTCATGATGCCACTGATTTTTGCAACAGCCCCTAGGCCATAATCTGCAGAACAGCTCTAGCACAACAAATCTATATTAAAGCCTGAGATAAATGCTTAGGTATTTTCATATTCATCCACTGTGTTAAAACCATCTGTTTGTCTTAAAGGCTAAAAATAACTACAATAACTAGAAGAACCACTGGCAGTACAATCTTTGAGACTTTTAGCCAGGTTATCTATCTGAAACTGTGCTAGAGAGTATCTGTGCCTCCAATAATAAGGAAACCTTGTGACTCATATGGCCTTTGATTGATTTTTAAAGGAGGCACACAGTATCCTTCAGGGCCTATTGTTTACTGTCTCCTGGATTTACCTTTCTTTAAATCCAGAAAAGTCTGCATATGTGAGAAATGGAGAAAAGGATACTGGTGAATTTTGGTTTTCATACAGTATCATGTATCATGGGGGCAGTCGTGGCTTAATGATTAGAGAGTCAGACTTGTAGCCTGAAGGCGAACCAGAAGGTCATGATTTTGAGTCTCAGGCCGGCAGGGATTATAGGTGGGGGGAGTGAATGACCAGCGCTCTCCTCCACCCTCAGTACCACGACTGAATTGAGACCCTTGAGCAAGTCACCGTACCCCCAACTGCTCCCCGGGCACCGCAGCAAAAAAAAAAAAGGCTTCCCACTGCTCCGGGTATGTGTTCATGGTGTGTCTGTGTTCACTACTGTGTGTGTGCACTAGGATGGGTTAAATGCAGAGAATTCCAAATTCCAAGTATGGGTCACCATACTTGGCCACACGTCACATCACTTCACTTCATGTAGTCAGGCAGAATTTTGATGATTCTGAGAATCCTTTACCTAATGTAAGACACAGTTTAACTTTTTCCGCCACCTCTTTTTTTAATATTGCAAGCTTCAGCACGGTTTTCTTTAGTCACAGCTATAGTAGTTATTATTACTGATGTGCTTGTGGTTGAAAGGATTGCTGATTTGATTAGGCCAAAAGGAAATGTTGCTGTTGATTATGGCTGTTAACTTGAAAGCTCTTTTAGGTCTTAAAATAACCAACAGATACCATTGGAAATGGTATTTTCACATTTTCACAAGTCCATACCAGAGTTAGTTTTTGTGACACTGTATCTTTTTTCATTTGGCTCATTGGTCTACACTGAAATGTTTTGTGTACCAATTTGTTGGCAAGCATGGCTGCTCTTTAGTAGGTCAGAAATTTTTATTAAACAAAAGAGTTAAACACTAAAGCTTTTAACTCGCAGTTAATAGTGTGCCAAAATTATCCATAGTTAGGATAATTTTCCCTGGACTTATAAAGACAGATTTTTTTTTGGACCCACTTATTATTTATCAATCTGCATAATTTAAGGTCAATAAAGGTCTGTTTCTACATGCACTTTTGTATATATTTTAGATCTGAAGTAATCTAAAGTAAATTTATTTTATATTAATAATTGACATGATAAAATATTCTTTAAAATGTATTTAAACCATTTGGGGGAACACAAACACGGGTGTATTTGACAAATGGTGCAAATTGGGCAGGGTGCGCAGATCAGAAAACTAAAAAAGGAAAAAAAAGGCTTAATTAAACCCTGCCAAACAAGGAAAATCACTCATCTTGTCTCTTTGGAAAGTCTGCTATTGAAGGAGTGGTGGGAATTTGGAGGTAAATTAAATTCTTTACATCTGCGGTATGTGGTCAGCTCTTCCTTTCATGTCTGTTTTGAGCAATTTATTACAACAGCAACATTGATTGAAACATATGCTAGTTTAAAATTTAACAATATTGCACTCATGAATAAAAGACCCCAAAGATAGTAGGCATATTTCTTCTCTACTCCTCAAACCTAAATGTTGGTTGTCAATAACTTGCATAAACAGTAATACAACATTTTTTTGTGGAATCACCTGCATTTGTTTGTAGATTTCTCCACGTGCACTCATTCATCAGATGACACATGTCTCAACCCCCGGGATTAATTTGTGGCTTTTGAAACATTTCTCACATTGACTCATGCAAATGCATGAATGTGTGTGTCTTACAGTAGGGATGTATGTAATGTTTATCAGGTTGTGAAACAACTTTTTTACTCAGACCAATCATAGCAGAAATGTGCTCAACCAAACAGGCTTGCTAGGGCCTTGTTTTTTTCTTGTAGAGTACAATAGAGGAGCCATTACATATCTTTATGAGAGATCAGGAGGTATCAGATCTTAGCTGTAGTGATAGCTTAGAATCAGTGCCTCTATAAATCAGAGAAGGCTATTGTTATATTTAGTTTGAGGGTCAGACTCACTATTATTACTTTCTAGGCCTCATTCCTGTTGTGTCCATTCGGTAGGTTCAGTTGTTCCCCCAGAGTGAGAGCACTGACTCTCTTACTTTCCTTTCCATTTCAGCCTTTATTTTAAATACTCCCTTGTCTCAGCATGTGAAGGAATCATGGCCACTATTATCCCAATTTCAGCCTTCTGGCTGCTGTCAGATAGTGATCAATAGCTAAAACGTTCCTCATTAAGTTGTCTCACAGGCACACTCACCTGCCAGTGTTGCCTCTCAACACCCCCAGAGATGGGCTCTTACATGGTCCTTCCAAACAAATTAATTTTTGTTCTAGTGCATATGCAAAAAGCATTCCTACATGCTGAATGTTATAATTTGGTTCATAATTGAATTTAAAGCCACATTACTGTATTACTTACTCAGAGAGACTAATAGAAAATTACATTGCTTCCTTAGTCAGCTACTGATTTGATGTGTGTATCATTCATTCATTCATTCACTCATTCATTCATTCTTTCTTTCTTTCTTTCTTTCTTTCTTTCTTTCTTTCTTTCACTCTTTTATCCTGCTCAGGGTTGCAGTGGATCTGGAGCCTATCCTGAGAACACTGAGTGAGAGGTGGGCTCAGATTCCACAGAAACTCCACTTCGCTCAAACTCCTCACTCCCACATCTCTAGCTCACTGTGCCGTGGGTCTACATCCTGCTTATTGTCCCCTATAAAGTGGAGAGAAAGATATGCCCATAACAATTATATTGCAGATATTATGAGCAGGCCATTTTCGGTAGAGAGAAACGGTGTAACTGTTAAAAAAAATGAGCGGTTTGTTATATGAATTAAACAGGTGATTTTAGTCTTTGTCACATGAATTTTTTTCCTCTTTGTGATCAAGAATTCCAAACATGTGACAGAGGTTTTGTGTCTACTTTTAATTTCATTTAATTTAGATGGTTTTTGATATGTTATAAAAATCTATAATATCTAAACAGATGACCTGGTGCCAAAGGGACATCCACTGGTGAACGGAACATGAGGCTTAATCACAATGATACCAGTTTAATTCCCCTTTAATTAGAACTTTTTGGTACATTGACTGAACAGCTAAATAGGTGGAATGGCATAGATTTGAGTTTTATTTTTTTCCAGTATAAGCTTTTCAGAATTTTATGTACCTGATTACTTGTTACTTTTCTAGTGTTAAAATGTTTTAAAAAATTGAAGATTGCCATTGTCTTAATTATTGTCTGATCCAGCTTGAAACCTCATTTGAGTTTTCAAATAAGAAGAAAATTGATCGGTCTTTGATATCTGCATTCTTTTAACAACTCTCCATCAAATTGCTTACACAGGCTCTTATACACCCCTTGCTTTTTTGCCCACAAACTACTCAAATGCTTTCTTCTAAGGCATAAAAATAGTCATAACAATGCACAAGTATAATTGTGAGCTCTGTGACTGGGATCTCATTACCATCTGGGCCATTGTACAAGATCCCTTAGGCTAAGTCAATTGGCCCAGCTGCACTCTGGAAATATTTGGCAAAAATTCTCAAAAATGGCAAAAAGAAAAAAAAAATCTTGGTTTGGCCAACACTGTTTTTTTTCTGTCTAGCATATACTACAATACTTCTATTTTAAGAAAACATTAATATTTTTCTCCATGCTTTTATTTAATTTCTAACTTTGCCTAGGTTATCTGAGATCAAGTTAGGTAAATAAGGCTGATTAATAAACACAGCTGTTAAAATGGTCTGTCTGCCTAAAGCTTAATTGTTATCTTGCTAGCTAAGGGTGTTCCTCACACAGTGAATGTCATGGTTTCATCATGTTTATGGTTATGTTCCATAGTGAAACTGAAATATGCCTAGTCAATTAAATTTGGACACCATCTAAATACCAACTATCAAAATATCCATGCACAAGCACCATTACTTACACAGTAGAGATGGCAGCAGACAAATCTGTAATGTTTGAATGCTAAAAAAAACCTCACTGAAAGAATCACCATAATTTCAGTGTATGTAAGAGTGATCAGTTGCATCAAGAGCAAGTTCTTCAAATGCTGTGACTGACATTTACCTCAAGTGATGACTGATATTAACCTCAAGTAATGAGACTAGAAAGACTGATATGGACGATACTTATGATCAATTTTATTTCATGTTTTCCAATCATACAATTATAATCTTTGATAAAGTGCTGCTGTTTTCTGTAAACAGATACAAATGTAATGAGTATATATAGTATATAGTGTATAGTTTATTTATTTATTGGTTGACTAATATTATTAAATTTGGAATGATTGCTGGACAGGCTTGAATTCTGAATAACCTGAGTTGTTGGATATAAATAAAAGCTGGTATAAAGATGTTATATTTTTAGATTTTATTGCATATAAAATGTACTGCAAATTGCACGCTTTTCGACAACTTATGCATTGATGTCTTTCAGTGAAACTGAAATGGAATCTTTAAATGTAATTTTCTCCCCTTTTCACTTCTGAAAGTTATCATAAAAATGCAAAAAGAGAAACATATTTCAGTTAAGGAAAACCTGTATTTTTACAGTTACAGAACTATACAGTTGAAAATGTAATAAAATCATTATATGAAGGGTTTCCTAGGTCACAAAACATGTATCATACACTTAATCTCACTGGATTGGTTTTTCAGCCCTGTGCAAAGTTGTACAAATCTAATAGTGTGTGTGGCATTGAAGATTGGTAGCTCAGTGGTTAAGCCACTGGACTTTGATTGGAAGGCCCTTAACCCAACTGCTCAGTTGTATGAATAAGATACATGTAGGTCGCTCTGGAGAAGGCCATCTGCCAAATGCCATAAATGTAAATGTAAGATTAAGGTTTATGTTCATCATTGAAGAAAGCACTGAGACGATGTGGACTGGTCCACACAACTGAATACTGTTCTTTCTTCAAGAAATTTTGTGTTTCATAAATCATAAATAATTGTATAATCTAAAATAAATTTAAGTTCAGTAAAGTTATTTATACAACAAATATGCATGTTGTCTATTCTTGAATGTTTTATAAGAATCTCATTCCATCTAGCTGTTTGGGTTCTGGCTACTGTCTGTGAATTTCAAGCTTATTAGATTTTGACATTATTCTCATCATGGAAAATCTATGAAAAAAGCAAACCTTTTTGGATGATACCTGTTTACATCCCTCTCCCTCGTAGATCTTTGCCAGTGCTATCAGGTCTATCACTCTCAAAGCAATGTGTCAGACCCCCTTTCCTGTATAGGACTGCCCCCTACTGACTATGAACTGTTGTCACTGACTTGCATAAAGGAAAAATGGAGGTTGTAAAGCAGGTTTTCATTATAGATGTTAACAAAGCCAATGTTTGCTTACTTTTAATAATCTAATTAACACATATATCACATACAGTGCCTTTATAATTAATAGCATCATTCATAAAAATGAATAAAATGATTATGTAAAATAAACATTACACCAAATAGTAAAAATTTCTACTCAATAAGAGAAATTATTTATCTTTGTTCTAACAGAAAAAAAACCTCATTAGAATTACTTTTTAAATAAAAAAAGATTCTTAATCAAAAATATATGGCACAATTATTGCCACCCCAAAGGAATGTTCAAAGTAAATGCAAACAGTATAAATTGATTGATTGATTGATTGATTGATTCATTCATTCATTCATTCATTCATTCATTCATTCATTATATTCAGTAACAACTTTATCCTTGTCAATGTTGTGGTGAATGTGAAACCTATTCCAGAAACACTGGGGATGAGGCAGAATACATCCTGGATGGAACGCCAGTCCATTCCAGCATGTTTCTGAGAGGTGGGAGGAAACCAGAGAACCCAGAGGAAACCCCCACAAACATTCTGGGAACACACAAAGCTCCACAAAGACAGTAACCCGAGCTCAGGATCAAAGTGAGGACCCTGGAACTGTGATGGGGCAATGCTACCTGCTTTGCCACTGTGAAATTGAAAAAAAAACAAAAAACATTTGCTCTCAGTCCCCAGGAACCTTTTTGTTGCCTTTAACCATGTCATGTTTCCCTGAGTAATAAAACATGAGATTGCAGACATCCATTAGTTATCCATTAGGATGGGAAAGACCATTTATGCAGGTCAATATTTTGTTGTTGTTTTGTTTTTTCTGTTGACCTGCAAAAAATCAGGTAATGGGTATAATAATACAAATAAAAATCAAATAAAATAAAAATACCATTAAACACAATTTGGGCCATAAGAAAAAGTTGCATGTTACATGTCTGAAACAGTTAGAAATCATGAGCATACTGGTCATCCACGCAGTGAAGAGGATGATGAAGATGGGAAAAAGATCAGTTTTTGAACTGAATGCTTTATTTGATTCTTGTGTTAAGGTAAAATCATGTGGTCTGAATTGAAGACAGAAATACACAAACCTAAGCATATAAAGGATCTTAAAATGTTCTGCAGGAGAACTGGACCAAGATGTCCTCCATGCAGAACATTTCTCCAGAGACATATCTCCAACCTTACCGTGGAGACTCGTGCTGTTCTTCTCCTCAGGGCAGGTTCCACAAAATATTAAATAAAGCACTGTTTACCAGAAAAAAAAGTGCTACTTAAAAAAGGCATGTTTAAATAAAAATATACCAGGTCCCAGAGGTTTTGAACTCCAAGAATCACTTATTGCTTATACTATATTAATTATTTACATGGGTGTGTATTTCTTAACGCTTTTGATATTTTCATTTCTATAATCTCTTCCCTTAAGCCCTTTTGCCACCTCCCTACTGCTCTGTCTTTCACTCTCTACTCATAACCATCTAACACACACACACACACACACACACACGCTGTGTGTGTGTGTGTGTGTGTGTGTGTGTGTGTGTGTGTGTGTGTGTGTCACACACACACACACACACACAGAGACTATTGCTGGTAGAGTTTCCTTTTTGATAGCATGATGTAATGTAATTCTCCTTTGACACCTTGTGTGCAGGACAATGGCCACCATTGTGTGACTGTAATTTACTGCTTGCTCCTTCACTCCTGTGTATTATAGCATGGTCGTTAAAGGGACAATAACTTCAAATGACTGATATCCACAATGATCAAACCATTCCTACTTAAAAAAAAAGCTGGAGATGGAGTTTGATGCCAGTCCATTGCAGGACATCACACACAGACAGACATTCACACACTATTGGACACCTAGGGCCAATTTAGACTAGACATCCCCCTACTGACATGTTTTTGGTAGGTACGAAGAAACACACATGGACACAGGGTGAACATATGACACTCTGCACAGACAGTAACTCGATCTCTCAATGGAGCCTGAAGCTATGAGGTGATACCTACTGTGCTGCCCTTTTTGTGAACACTTACTGATAAAGCCAAACAGAGGAGCAAAGCTATAGTCTGGAATGTGTTTTTTGATGAGGTAGGAGGTTTATAGGTGTCTAATATTTCAGTATTGACTTGGCTTACTGTGGGATACATTCTGGATAAGATGGCCATTGTTTCAAGAAACATCTGTACTGTGCAGGTGTGCAAGACATCCACAGGTGGATTGCACATGCAGTGATTAATTCCATTAGTATACATTTAAAAAAAAGAAACATCTACTTGTATGTCTTTCCCATTAGAGATGTGTGAATTTGTACTATACAGAGACAAAGTCTGAAAAAGTACGATTAAGAGATTTAGGAATAAGGTACTGAAAAGGATGTAAACTCCACAAAAATTTATATATATATATAATATATATATGATCTTTAAAGAGTCAACATACACTGTCAGGGACTTTAAAAAAAATTAATACAACTAGTATTTAAACCGTAACCGATTGACAGGGTTCTCGACATTCCTTACAAGCGTCTACGTCAGAAACTCTGAAGCTAGCGTGTGTTTTCCGGCAAAAAGGCCTTGTAAAAAACTTCAAACAGCTCTCCTGGCAGACTTGAGCCTCACATTCAAGTCCTCAGGCTGAATAAAAACCAGAGTGAGGCTAAAAAATATAGCTTATACTTCTTTACCAGACCAGATGGGAGACATTAAGAAGAGTGTAAGTTTGAATTATGGCTGCCTTGACTTGGCAGCACAAATCCCAATGCTAACATGACCGGTTGTTCTTATGAACAGGGGAAAAAAACGGACATTGGCTTTTTAGTTGAGGCCCCCCCTTCCTTCTGCTCGCACATGTGTAAGGTGCATGTCACGCGAGGCACCACTGCCAACTCTTTGGGGGTTTGCACACAAATGAATAGGCTGATTGAAGCAGCCGGAAACTGTTGGAATGTGTCGGAAACCACCCTCCAGATGTAGCCCTGCTTCTAATGAAGGGTGTGGTGAAGGCAGGCTGTTGGAATGGTGAGGGAGTCCATTTTTTTCTGACTGTGCTCTCTCACTTCACTGTCCTAGATATTTTCAAATAGTTTTTTTTTTCACCCCAGGTTCTATTTATTTCCCTACATCCCCAAAATAATACAACCTACAACCATGGGTCTGAAGCACACTAGAAAACAGTAGTGGAGGAAAATATGATCTTCTTGTTCAGCAGGTGTAGACCACCTATAGACCACAGGGACTAGGGGACTTAGTGTGAGAAGCTTGAAGGGGGAGGAGTAGTGTCTGTCACCTCCAGCTTCCTTGTGGTTTCTCCCTTTTTGGCCTCCTACATGAAACAGTTCTGGGACCCAACTCAAACTGCTGGCATGAGTTTAATGAAAACATGGCAATTTGCTGATTTCAAAGCAAGAGTGGAGCAGTGTAGAGAATGAACTCTTCCAACAAACACAGAACCGCATTTAAGCAACGTGGGACTGAAGCTTATTAAGGAAACAGTAAAGGATGGAAAGGTTTACCGTCAGTACTTGTTCAGCAGGTGTAGACCTCATATAGGCCTTAGGGACTAGGAGATGTGTTTGGGGGCATAATGTAATTGCAGTAATTAAAACTTGTTGGAAACCAGGAACTAAATAACATAAATAAACAGAGATATCAATCACATAAGATCTCAAGCGAATCCTTCAAAGGATTATCTTTGAAATAAGGTCCTCTCTTGGAACCGGAACCTGAACCTCCACGACTAAATCAAAGGTCGGTGAAGTGTGTAAAAAAAACAGTATTCATCAAAGGCAGATAATACTCTGAATGCCAATGTTCTGTTCATTAGAAATATGGGATAAAGGTGATTGAGTCATTATTTATTTGTCAAATGTTTTACAGTACAAAATATTAAAAAGAAAAAAAAACATAGAATGTTCCCTATTGATGAGTGAGGACTAACCACCTCATACGTGGGAGCTTGTGTTTGTATAACAAGTGGGCTCTTGTGTGTAGCTCTGTAGTGTATTGTAGTTATTAAAGTCAACAAGAAAGGAGTCTTTGTCACTGGGACCATCAGAGCCTGGTCACATGCTGCCTGAAGTGGCCAGAAAACCAAGCTCATTTTTGCCCAGCATTCCTAGGCTGTTTGGTAAGCCAAGCGGGGTCCAGGTGGACCCTGGTGGGAACAGCTGTTCCCTTTAGCCTATCAACCCGGATTATTTCAACCAGACATAGGCTCTGGCTATGTAGAGTATCTCTCTCTCTCTCTCTCTCTCTCTCTCTCTCTCTCTCTCTCTCTCTCACACACACACACACACACACACACACNACATACAGGGGGACAACCAAGGAAGGTGCCCCAGGCCTGGGCTAGGTGAGGGGCCTAGAAGGGTTTAGTAGTACAATGACATGATGAATGAGACTGTCTGAAATAAGTCTATCTGATAAAACTATGATGGTCTAGTCTTATGCCTCGTTTGCAACTCATCAGACAATTTAAAACATGTAGAGAGTCTCTGACTATTATTTACTTTCACTCGTGCAGGTTTGCTGAGATGATGCATTAATCAGTTGCACAAAAAAGAAAAGAAAAATGGCTGACTATATGTGTAAGCAATATTGATTATCACATACACTATATTACCAAAAGTATTCGCTCACCCATCCAAATGATCAGAATCAGGTGTCCTAATCACTTGGCCT
>CM074957.1:14441632-14452011 GCA_037577455.1 Pangasius macronema | reverse complement strand
GGGTTAGGAATGGGATGGCACTTAAGTTCATATGTGAGTCAAGGCAGGTGAGCGAATACTTTTGGTAATATAGTGTAAGAATGAATTTTAGTCTGATTATAATTATGGTTGTGATTGTTTGTGTTTGTGTGTGGCCTGGGCAATATGCATGGTGGACATGGGCATTATAGTCTGTTTTAAAAACCTTGCAGCATTTTTATTAGAAAGTGCAACACATTTTGTGATTATGTCATCTTTACTGGTATAGCATGATAGTATTTGTGTAACTATTTCAGATTTCTTCATTACACTAAACCAGTCTTTTGGATTGTTCAGAAAGACTAAAAAGACTTACCACATTCTCTCTGTCTGTGTCTCTCCTGAACCTTTATTTCCTATATGTATGACAAATAAGCCAACTTTATTGCAAACAAACAAACTGTGTTTCAAAGTTCCCTCAGTCAAAGAGTCTGTTTGTGGTTTAGCCTCTGTTTCTCCTTCCTTGTCCTGATGTAAGTAGATAAGACAAGGAGGTTTGGTCACACTACCAAACAATAGCCTCCATTCACATTCAGCAGTTAAGGACAGAGTATTGCTTGATGGCTCATGTCCCTCTACCAGTGACTAGCAAGTACTCCTTCATTGCAATCTTAGTAAAAATGTTCCAGTGGTGAAAGAATTTTAAGGAATGTACGTTCATGTCAATTTAATGCAAAATCTAAATAAACAGATAGGAATGAACAATGTAGAACAATACAAAGCAATGTAGGAATATACTGTCATGTTGACAACCTTGTATCTATAGGGCTTTATTTTGTGCAGGTGGAAGCATTTTTTTTTTTACCAATTGCACTATTTCCATAGTCAAAGTCAAGCTTCTATGGTGAAATATGAGAGTAGCTAGTCCACTTATTATAAACCTGATCTGATATGGTTGAAGTAGGGTACCTGGGGTGTGGCTCTGCTTAAGTGATATTTTTGAACCACATTTAGTCAAAATTTTCCCACAAAAGTGCACAAGAACACAAAAAATGCATTGTTGTACGTTGTCAGCAAACATGTTGCATCTAACTGTACATTGTCTGAGTGTGTACATTGCATGAATGAGCAGCTGTGCAGGTGTTCCTATTAAAGAGGCCAGTTAATGTATTATTCTTATTCTGCCTATATTTGTCATTGACGTTTGCCCATTTTCTCTGCTGCTGAATCCTTGTATTAGCCTGATTTCATTATCTTTGACCTCTTGTCGGTTTTTAACTATGACTGAGGATTTTGCAGCTGACTTTCAAAGCAAAAACAGATCTCCAAATTTTGTGAAACTAAAATAAACACAAATAGAAAATTGTATAAAAAACCAACCAAAAAACATATATCAATATGCTGTGTACATTTCTTTCTTTCTTTCTTTCTTTCTTTCTTTCTTTCTTTCTTCAGATTTAATTAGATATACAATGCACCATACTTATATCTAACCTTACAGTTTCACTCAAGCTTTGTTTGTCTATTTCTAACACTTTGGCCTGTTTATTTGTTTTGGCTGCAGGTCAGGACTTGTACCTTTATCTCACATACCATGCCACCTGTTTGTTCGTGGTGAAACCTGCACTTATTTCCACAAGCCAACCACTACATGCAATCTATATTAAAGTGTTTAAGTAGTGCTCAGATGTTCTGAACAGAACTAAAACTGATAAAAGCAGGCACAAAGCAGGGGAATTCACCCCTAGATGGGATGCAGTTCATTGCAGGGCACCATGCACCCACCCCACACACACACACACACACACACACACACACACACACACACACACACACACACACACACCTAGAGAAAATCTAGCATAACCATTCCCCCTATCTGCAAGTTTTTTGACAGTGGGAGGAACCTGGAGAACCTGAGGAAAACTACTTGAACATGGGGAGGACCCAAGCTTATGAGTGAACCAGATACCCTGGAACTGTGAGGCGGCAATGCTACCCACTGCACCACCATGCCACCCCATCTGTGAAACCTGCAATCTGTAAATCTTAACATTTGTGGTTTTCATTAATATATCTTTTAACAATACCTTCCTCTACTTTAGTCTGCTGCTTTCACCTTTTCCTGAGATCAGTGTACTCTTTATCTTTTTTTTATCTAACCCCTCTCACCTTTTATGCTTATGCTTTTTCCAGCACTTTCTCCTTTTCCTTAGAGTAATAGCTGTGTAGAACAATTGGTGGATGGACAGACAAACTTTATTGATATCCAGATGGACATTTTGAGCTTCTTTGAGAGAAAGAAGGACATTTTTCTGGCACTACGTGGGTCATGAAAAAAATGTTATAAAATGGTTTTGTCCAACAATGAGGCTACCTGCTACAACAACTACTTGGCCCCATCAAAAAGATGGGAGATTTTTATCATCAGAAAGTGTGATCATCCCAGGATCTACCACTGGTTTCTCTTCAAATCTGGGAATTATGGAAAGAAGTGAAGTGGAAACTAGCTACACTAGCAAAGCTTATTTTTAAAGTACTGTACAAGCTGTGTGCATAATAAGGGTTGCATTGTGCTGGATTTGGACATGGAACCAGAGAAATACAGAGAGGCACAGTTCCTACAGGTGCTGCAAGCATTGCCCATAAGGCACCTGTTTGTGAGGTTAGAGTGAAGCACTGTGGTGTCATTCATTACTGTGGCCAGTAACAGGCCCTGCAACACTTCACCAAAACAACTGCTTCTTTTTTCTAAAAAAGATTTTTCAGTTCACATCTCAGGAACTCAATAGAAATGCCTTGCAACCATTTTACTATGTTTACAGATCATTAATAAGTCTACCTGAAAATATTTTTGAACATTGTCAGTCAGTTTATCTGGTAACTACGGTGGTCCAGCATTGTGAATATCTCTAGCACATGAGCATGAGTAGAAAGAAGATCAGCCCTGTTTCAGGTTTAGAATGGCCAGTGTGGGCAAGGAAGCGGACCCACTGTCTCTCAATGAGAAAATGTTAAATCTAAATGTTATTCTTCTGGACTCTCAAAGGGGACATTGTATGGGGATCCAGAAGGACATAACAGGCCCAATGAAAGAGGCTCTTTCTTGTTTTCTGCCCGCTGGCCCCCTCCCAGTCTCCCCGCACATGGCCCATCTCTCTCTCTCTTTCCCTTTCCCTCTCCCACTTTCTCCTTTTTTTGTGAGAACAGCTGCTCTCTGGCTGTGAAGGCTTGGAGCGACTCTGAGCAGACATCTGTAGGTCTTGCGCTCTCTCACTGAAGCCCTTAGTCTGGGCTGCACAAAGGCCTCAATTCATGGCCCTGTACTCATCTGCAGTGGCTAAGAGGTCATCAGGAGCCCACACTTTCCCTCTCTCCTTTTCTTTTCAGCACTTCTCCTTTAGCTCATCACAATAACCATTACATACCATTTCTGTAATACAAAAATGAGGTGTTTTTAACTGTATACAAGCACACATGCTCCAGGGTCTCTTTGCTTATATACCCTTTACTATCTATAAGTTTTCTTCACATATGGAAAAGACAGAATGAGATGTGTTATAAAGAAACACCTAAGTGCATATGAATGCTTTGTTTTATTCTTGGAAGCTAAGGCCAGCGCAGGTTCTTCCTGATAGGGCAGGGGGTGTTCATAATATGCATTTCTGGCTGTCTGTGCGTGTCTACCTATGTATCTGTTTTTTCACCTCCTTCTCCTAAGAATGAGCTGCATGAGCATTCCAGTGCTGAGGCTCTAAGGCTAAGTTCACAAAGGGATAGAGAGAGCACCAGCCAGGCCTAAACAGACATCCTTTTGTACAATTTTGAATGTGGCCATGAGAAGGTTGGGAACAGCATGGTTCAAGAAACATCACAAAGTTTTTGTTGATAAAAGAGGGGGGAAAAGAGAAGGAGGAGATGTGAGCTGAAGGGCCAAGCTCCATTTGAGACAGACAAGCTGCTGTAAACATATGGAACCATGTTGACAACTGTTGAGGTAACCTGGAAGCCAGCTAGATTCTTTCCTGGATGATCAAGGTTTATTAGTAGGAGTATATTACAGTATATATCCTAACCTAGGTCTACATTATATAGCATAACCTTAGTATTATAAGATTCTCTGTGGTCTGAGAATGAATGAAATATATAACCATGTAACACCTAGATGATTTGATTTATGTACCTTTTCTAACATTGGCTCACCTCACCTCACTTGAACATAGTCACATCTCTCAAATGAAATTCTTTATACTGAACTATGCCAGATCCCATAGAGCACTATGCCAGATTCAGGCAAGTTTTACACACACACACACACACACACACACACACACACACACACACACACACACACACACGCAAGGTTAATCAAAAGGAAACTTTTTGATTTGCTTTTAGGCATATCTTTAAAAATAAGATTAGTTTAACACACTCTGTTTACTGTCTTATCTGAACAGTAAACAAAAGGCCATACATTAAATGAATATTCCAGTAATACAACAGCGTCTAGAGTGAGTTTTCAGTTTTTTTATTCTCAGTTTGAATACTGAGAATAGCTCATCCACCCACGATAACATATTTTGTTGGAAGTACATTTATATTTAAATTGCTTGGAACCGCAACTGCAGCATGCTGTTTGTATGTATGTATGTATGTATGTATGTATGTATGTATGTATGTATGTATGTATGTATGTATTTATTTATTTATTTATTTATTTATTGCTAGCTGAAAGAGAAAGGTAGATATTAATGGAACAGAAAGCTTAATATCTCATTGTAATGAAATGTAGGCTATAATTCCACTGGAGCAGATGAAAATAACAAATTAGAGCGATACAGAACATAAAATGCAGCTGTAGAAACAATAATTTTGTATGCTGAAAGTTAACCTTGTCAGCATTTCCATAGGCAGCTAAATATCATACATAATGGGTATTGCCAGTCTGTTTGGTGAAAAGATGTCACGAACAGTTCTCTTTGTTAACATACAAAAAAACATTTTTCTTTTGGAATTATGTCTTTCTATTAATATTATTTTCCCTTCTTCCCCCCCCAAAAGGTCCATTAACCATAAACTATCCAGATACCTGATCTATGAATCATTTGTTTTGTATTGCAGCAACTGAACATTGATAGATGTGAAGCTTAAATGAGAGAAAATCATGGGAAATTGCTGAGGCTGAGACAAACAATACTGCTCAAACACCACCTATTACTGATATATAATATTAAAATCTAGTTGCATACCAGAATTTTCTTTTAATAGAATAGATGTTAGTCTAAACACTGCTCCTGCCTTATAAAACGTTCTTGCTAAAGGCCCTTCGTGAGGCTCATCTGCTTCTGATTAGGGACAAAACCAGCCATGCCAAAGCAGATATGTATCTGATTCCTGGGTAGACAAAGCCTCATTCATTTGCCACAACACACAGCATGAGAATGTGATTCCTGAGGCTTGGACTCAAAGGCTGTATTGGAGGTTGTCCTTGTCTGTGGTGATTTGTGTGTTTGGCTTGGAGCAGCCTCGGGTGGAGTTCAGCCTGACCATATTCTGGTTCACACTCTTTGCTGGCTCAGTAGTTGTCCACTTCTGCCAAGTGAATTTGTGGAAAATGAAGTTCCCAGTAGAGAAAGGGTTAAACTGAAGTATCTCAATTCAATTAAATTCTGCTCAAATCAATTTTATTTGTATAACAGCTTTATTCAAACATTTTAACTCTTGAATAGAAACATTAACAAGAATAATTATTTCTGATCATAATTAGGAATATCTAACTGATTTGAATTTTGGTGGATGAAAATATTGATAATTTATTAATTCGTTTCCTATTCATATTCAGATATGACTAGTATGTCCCTGGGATATTTGGAGGTTCATTCTAAGTCAAAGACTGAAATTTCCAGACATTCTAGGCACTGATGTTTTTTTTTTGTTTGTTTGTTTTTCTTTCAGTCTGTACCTGAGTTTAATTTATGTCTAGAAAAGCAACAACAACCACTGAGACACAGTGCTTACATAAGACTGCTTAACTTTGCTTAGCTTTACTGCTTTACTTAGAACACACCCACACCTACACACATTCCTAACTTGGGCTCCTTGGGCTCACCTACTAATATTACTGTAATGCCAGACCGGAATGACTGAGCTGAACTGACCCTTGACCTTTGAGCATTGTAATTGTCTCTAAATAATCTCTCTCTCTCTCTCTCTCTCTCTCTCTCTCTGCTTGCACATCTGTACACTGAAAACCCCATTACTCATAGCTTATTGTTACTAAAAAGTTCTT
This sequence comes from Pangasius macronema, assembly GCA_037577455.1. NCBI lineage: Eukaryota > Metazoa > Chordata > Actinopteri > Siluriformes > Pangasiidae > Pangasius > Pangasius macronema. The sequence goes on along the minus strand of CM074957.1, from coordinate 14,445,764 downwards.
AATGTCGAGTACATTTTTAAGTAGGTGTCTTGCCTAATGCTTTATGTAATAAGTAATTTGATGAGGAACCTTGCAGAATGTTCCTTCAAGTCTAGCTCAATTTGTGTCATACTTCAGTTCAACCTTTCAAAATGCAACATAAATAAGTACAAATAATAAAGTATCATCAACACATCTGGGTCATTATTAGAGCCAGCATTAGGTCAGGTTGGGTTGAAGTCATGGTAAGGGACTGTGTCCGCATTAAGGTTGTCGTTAGGCAAAGGTAAAGGGGCATCTGAATATGCAGTGAACTATCCACATAAACCTTGCCCATTTAAAATCAGGACAACAGAGTTCTGTTTTGTGTCAGTAATCATTACATTCCAGAAGCAAATAATCAGTTTCAGGAGGCATGGAAAGGTTTTAGAAGTAGTTTGGCCAAAGTGCAGAAAATTAAAAAAAAATCCAAGACAACATGATGAGTCACTTCCCCTCTCGTCTATTCCAGCATGCTTTCAGCATGGGGCACAAGGTTATGTGTGGATTTATGGGGAACAGAGGACATAACCTGGCACTGGACATGAGTTGTGGGAGTGTACGTGTGCATGTGAAGTCATTCTCCAGCCTAAATATGGCAGTCTCAGCCTCTGCATCTTTGGATCTAAGATGACTGGATGTGTGTTTGTGTGTATGACCAAGTCTCTCAAGTCTTCTCATCCATCTAATATAATCAACCACATGGTAGATGGAAGCAGCTACACTATAATCTGTGGTTTCCGCATCCCTCATATACCAACCACCCCCACAGCTAGTTTGGCTGTCTTTCATGTGAAAGGTACTGTTTGTTAAAGCTTTAGCGGTTAGTAAGTGCTTCCTTTATGTGGAGTTTCACGCTAAGAGATAGGGGGTTAATGTCTCATGGGGAAAATGTGCACAAAGAGCGCCTTCAGTTTCCCTGGCTGGAGACGATGGCAGGGGCAAAAAGTGCCTGTGTGGCAGAAGAGGATGGGGAGAGGGATCCAGGAGAGAGAGAGGACTGTGAGGGTCGAAGGAGACATTTAGAATGGGAGCAGAGAGCAGCTGAGAACCAAGGATTAGGGACATTAGAAAAGAATGATAGTATGAAGAAGTAAGAAGGGGGAGTGATTGTGTATGAATTCATAAAAAAATAATCAAATAGCTTCAAAAAAGAAAACAGATTTTGGGAATAATTTGATCAGCATGCTTGCATGTACCTTAGTAATTCATTAACTGCATTTCTTTTTTTGATAATATTTTTATATATAGTTATATTTGCACACAATGTGCAGAACAGTAAAATAACAGTTATAAAATTATGATATACATGCACTGAAAAACCTGATGACTGCATCCAGGTATCCATCAGATTTTTTAAAACTCAAACATCTTTAATCTGATTTAAGGTATCATGGGATGCTGTTCAACCACTTAGATAATCAAGATTCACATGTGTATTCACATAATAATCACATCTACATTTATATTCACGTGTATATTTACGTGTAATTGTCTATCCTTCACTATCTGACATTGGGTAGCTGAGAAATGCTACATCCTTGTACAAACCTTTGGTGTGTGTGTGTGTGTGTGTGTGTGTGAGTGTGTGTGTGTGTGTGTGTGTGCGCGTTCACCTGTAACCAATGCAGTAGCAGTACACTCATTCCATTGTGAGTGGAAGCAGTGTCTTTGGGCCATCCACGCAAACCCATTCCTCTCAGAGAGGGGAGGAGGGTGAGAACCATACAGTCTCTCTCACACATACATACACCACAGAAACAAATACAGAAGGCTTCTTGTTTCTTTACTCTCCCTTTCACCCCCAGTTCCCCCCTCTCTCTATGTCCAGTTTCTGCCATCCTTTTCACCCTCCCTCAACAGTCAGTCTTTTTCTCCTTTCCCGTCTTTTCCCTCACAAAATTATTCTCTCTCCCACCCACACTCTCAGTGGGAAATGGAGGAGTCCTATGTCAGTAGTTCCCACATCATTGTGTGTGTGTTTGTGTGTGATTGGACATTTCCCTGCAGTGCCCGAGTAGTGGGCTGCTGTTAAATGATGAGGAACAATGGCATAGTACATTTGGACAAGGTCTGTGCATTGATTTCATAGCATTCTGTTTGTGTGTATGCAGATGAGTGTGTGGGCAGCTGATTAAAAGCTGAAGTATCTCAATTTTGAAAAGCAATATAAAATCTCTATGGAAAAGGCTGGCAGCTCTAAATGATTATTTAAAACATAAAATAGAATCCATTCATCCTTTTATCCACAGCCAACTCCAGAATGACTTAGCAGCCTTCAAAACAATTGGTAAAATAATTTTGCAAAATAGACATTGCATGCAAATGTGTGTGCATGGCACCCTACGATGGACTGGAATCCTACCCAGGGTGTACTCCTACCTCATGCCCAGAGATCCCAGATTATGCTCCATACAACACTGAAGAGAATAGAGATGTTACTGAAAATGAATGTATGAACATCACACACAATGATTAAAATTTTTCGTTGGCCTGTTTCACACTCAAGAATCAGGGAAACAATTTACTTTTCCTGTGCCAAGCATCAATCTTATATATATATTTTTTGAACACTCCAGTCCCAACTCATCTGTCTGTGCCACTGATGTCCCCAGAACAACAGAGACTGCTCTCTCCACTGTTTAAGGAGACTGAGGTGGTAAATCTGCAATGTGTTTACCCTGATCGCTCACAATACCTCATAGTTGATGTTCCCAAACGACCATGTGACCTTGACGGTTTCTTGCCACTGGGTATGTAATTTAATTTTGAACTAATGGTGGAAAGTATCATGAAGACTTTATATCCCAGCAAATTGTATCACTTGGGAGTGCCTATTATAAAGCTGTTTTCCCACGATATGTGTGTGGAGTTTTGTTCACAGATTCAGGATGCATTGAATATTTTTACTGGGTGTTGGACCATCCTCCAAACGTTTTTACATAGCATCAAACACCCCCCTGGCCTTCTGCCCATATAATAACTCAAAAGGGGAAAACCCTGTGGAGGCCTGGGGCATGTCCCAGACCGCAAATAATAGGGCTTCCAACTATTTATCCCAATTCTGCCTGTCATCATATACAAACTTACAGATCATTTTTAAGAACCTTATTAAACACTCCAAGAACCCACAAGTTTAGGGAGTGGTAGATTGCTTTAATTCCCAACAATTTCTGAAGTTCAGTCTGCACTTTGCAAACTGGACTATAAGGGAAATGTTTGCTGGGCATGTTTGATAGTTGAACAGATGGCCTCAATCATGGATTCAACTTCATTGAAGAACTCCTGCCACACATCTTGTACATCTTGTATTTCTCTGAATGACAGTGTCAAATCAGTTAACCTGTAGTAACTGCACTTTTGACATAGCTTGCCCAAGACTACTTTGAATATTTTGGTTTTTGTTGTTGTTGTTTTGACATAATCTACTTGATGGATATGACAAATGAGTCAGTGCAGTTTAAAGGTAATTATACTGACATCCTTAAACCCAGCAAAAAAGCAAACAAAACACCATTTCAATTATGAGCCCCAGGTGTGACACTAGAAGTAGAGAAGACAGAAAAACTGCAACAATCAACCAGAGTGACATTAATTTCCTCCCTGTTTTTTTTTTTTTTTAATTGACCAGGATGTAGTAATTAGCTACATTAAAACTTGCTGTTCTCTAAATATTGTTTGATGCTAAAGCTCCTGGCAACATGGTTTCAAATGTTAAAAAGTGTATACAAATGTGTAATGTTTAATGTAATGTAAATTCAAGAAATACAGTGTATACAGTGTATACAGTGTATATATGTATACATATATATATATATACACACACACATACACACACACACACACACACACACACACAGACAAAATCTCAAGACCAGGGAAAATATTACAAGTATTCACACTTCGCACTGGTGAATCGTAACCAGGTTGTAAGGACTTTTTCAAAATGCCAAAAGCAATTACTGCTCAATTATGTAAAAAATGGTTGTAATTTCTAAACGATTAATGCAATATTTTTGCTAAACCCCTTGAACTAAAGCTGAAAGTGTACACTTCAATCACATCTTGATTGCTTTATTTCAAATCCAATGTGGTGGTGTACAGAGGCAAAATT
>CM074957.1:14394090-14441532 GCA_037577455.1 Pangasius macronema | reverse complement strand
TGCCAATCTCTGTTTTTTTGTCTTTTGCTCCTTTTTCTTCTTTTGACATTTTGAAGCAGTTCTTACAACCTGGTTATAATCCACCAGAGCAAAATGCGAATACTTGGAATATTGGAATGTTTCCCCCGGTCTTAAGATTTTATTCAGGAGTGTATAATATATATATATATATCTATATATATTATAGAGAGAGAGAGAGAGAGAGAGAGAGAGAGAGAGGTCAGTTGACACAGTTTTTGTAATTTTGCCTCTGTTTACCACCACAATGGATTTGCAATGAAGCAATCAAGATGTGGCTGTTGAAGTGTAGACTTTCAGTTTTAATTTAAGGGGTTTAACAAAAATATTGCATTAATCATTGCATTATTTTTTTTACATAGTACCAAATGTGGAGTTTCCTCCCTTGAGATGCTTTTCCAGGCCTTTACTGTAGCTACATTCAGTTGCTGCTTGTTTGTGGGTCTTTCTGCCTTCAGTTTTGTCTTCTGTAAGTGAAAAGCAGCTCTATTGAGTTGAGGTCAGGTGAATGACTCGGTCATTTAAGAAAATTCCATTTCATTGCCTTAATAAGCTCTTGGGTTGCTTTTGTGGTATGTTTTGGGTCATTATGTTTCTTTATTTTGAAGCACCGTCCTATCAATTTTGCAGCAGTTGACTGAATCTGAGCAGAAAATATAGCTCTATAGACTTCAGAATTCATCCTGCTACTTCTATCAGCAGACACATCATCAATAAACACCAGTGATCCAGCTCCATTGGCAGCCATACATGCCCATGCCATAACACTGCCTCTACCATGTTTAACAAATGATGTGGTATGATGTGGTATGCTTCCTTTCCTTCTCCATACGCTTTTATAATTCTGGTACAATTTAATCTTGCTTTCATCTGCCCAAAGTATATTGTTCAGGAAAGCAAGGCTTTTTAGATGTTTTCTAGCAGTCTAATCTGGCCTTTCTGTTCTAGAGAGTCACCAGTGGTATGCATCTTGAGGTAAACCCTCTGTATTTACATTCATGAAGGCATCTCTTGATTGTAGACATCTACCTGAATGATGAAACTACCTTAATGAAACATTTACCTCCTAAAGAGTGTTCTTGACTTGGCTAGATGTGAAGGGGTTTTTCTTCACCCAGGAAAGAATTCTGTGATCATCCACTTTAGTTTTCTTCCGTGGTCTTCTAGGCCTTTTGGTGTTGCTGAGCTCTCCAGTACATTCCTTCTTTTTAAGAATGTACCAAATTGTTGATTTGGCCACTCCTAAAATTTCTGCTATATCTCTGATAGGTCTGTTTTGTTTTTTCAGCCTAATGATGGCCTCCTTCACTTGCATCGGGACCTCTTTGGACGGGATAGTGAGAGTCTCCTTAATATGACAGGAAGTAGCAAGGATACAGGCCACACATGGCCATTTGACTGCTTATCAGCCAATTACTGCTCAATTATGTAAAAAATGATTGTAATTCCTAAAAGATTAATGCAATATTTTTGCTAAACTCCTTGAACTACAGCTGAAAGTGTACACTTCAATCACATCTTGATTGCTTTATTTCAAATCCAATGTGGTGGTGTACAGAGGCAAAATTACACAAAATTGTGTTATATTGCCAAATATTTATGGACGTGACTGTGTGTGTGTGTGTGTGTGTGTGTGTGTGTGTGTGTGTGTGTGTATATATATATATATATATATATATATATATATATATATATATATATATATATATGTATATGTATATATATGTACACACATATGCACTTCATGATACAACCATTAGAACAAATATCCAGATGCTGGTGCTCACCACTATTTTCTGTCTGTTTCTGACACAGTCTGTTGTTCCTACATGCTTTAAGAGACCCATTATTATCCCTGTGTCAAAGTCATCCACTTCAGCTGTACTGAACAATTACTGTCCCGTGACCCTGACCTCTGTGGTGATGAGGTGCTTTGATCAAATAGGTCCAAATAGAGCCCTCTAGCCTCATCATCAACAATGATCAGATGGCCTATGTGAAGTTGTGCCAGGCCAACATCCTGTTCCTAAACATCAGCAAGACTAATAAACTGGTTCTGAACTTCAGAAGGAAGCAACAGAGAACATAAACAGGTCTCAAAATCAACAGGACCCTGGTGGAGAGAGTGAGCAGCTTCAGGTACCTCGGTGAGGTCTACTGAGTAGATCGCCAGGGCAGCACTGCCCAGCCTGTAGGACACCTACAGCAGGTGGCACAGAATTGGAGCAATGAAGATCTCAAAGTATCTCACATACCTCAACAATGAACTTTTCAATGGTTGCACTCTGGAAAGCACCTTCACAATTATATGGCCATCAGAACGCAGAAGTCCTGATCACCACTTGCCCTTGCCCTTGCATATGTCTTGCACACCCCCTTATCAATTACCCATTATTATATTGTTTGTATATATCTCATTTCACTGCAACTTTGTACTTGCTATGAATGCGCATGTGACAAACAAACCTTTGAATCATCTTTGATTTGTGCAGGTCAGTGGTCAACTGTCTCTTTGGTGTTGAATGTCCAATTTAAAAACAGAATTTTTCTCTCTTTTTTTCAGATTTTTTTCTCAGTCACATAATGGCACATAATTATGGTATGTCACAGCTCTAGGGTTCACCCTAAGCTGCAGTTACTGTCTGCAGTTTTACTTCTTCTCCCTGTGTCTGTCTCGGTTTCTCACTGTGCATATTTTGCCTGTGTCCTATCTATCTCCTCACAAGTGATGTCTTGACATCATAAATCTGCCCAGTCTGGTTTAATTTGAGATTCTTTGTTTCTTTTTAGCACTGTTTTGCAATGCTGTGTCTTTTATGTATTGATTTTTTCAGTCCTTGTGGTCACAGCAGCTTGGCAGTGTTCACTAGCAAGCTTTGGTTGTAGCATGCCAGCTATGTGAATGAGAGAGACAGAAAGAAACAAAGCTATTGCAGATCTGCTCTTGTGTGCTGCTGGGCAATCAGGCTGCTCCAGCTAAGCAAACATTGATTGGTATTATATAGGGAAATATGTTCATCATTCCAAGTTTAGTGATGTCATTACCTTTGTTGGCAAGTAGCGAGAGAGCCTAGAGGGATGAATTCAGTGTGGCCTGCTCTCACTCACTGACATCACACCATCCTTCTCTTCCAAAACTTTAAAACAATACACCAGCAGAGCTCACGTGCAGTCCTGCATGGCCAAAGCCACAAGCCTAGGGCTGTTGAACTTGTGAGGCACCCCACTGCCCCATCATGTGAAAAGTTCATGGTTAGAGTGGGGTGGAACAGATACAGAAAGAATTTCAAATACACAACTTGAACAGCACAGTAGCAAATGACAGTCATATCAGTAAACAATCAAGTAGAAGTGCTGAATCCAGCAGCCCAGAATATTACAGTTACTCTGTTTATACTCACCACCATATCACAGGAAATGTATAGTAAATCTGGCATGAAGCCATTCAAGCAGGCTTAAAAAAGTATGTAAGCAAAGTCCTCAATGAGATCACTGAAGTTTTTGGATGTTAAAAGTTGACCCATGATGTTGATATTGACCCATGAAAACCCTCAAGTAGTTCTTCATTCGGCCCAGATGTGAGAATTATCATTGTGCCCCAGAATTTGTCACTGATGAGGTAAATCCAATGTCCACATTTGAAAAGACATCCTGTAGCTCCTTCTCATTTAAAAGTCTGAGCAACATCTGTAGTATGCATCCTCTGAAAATACAACAAAATTCACCAGTTCTTTGCCAAATTCTCCATGAACGCCCAGACTATATGGGCACCACAAATATCTGGCAAATATATCTTGTGTCTCCATTTAAACTTGAACATTTCCACTCAAAATATGAAATACTGTATATTACTGTATATCTTTAAAAAAATGATCGGTTTGTATATGTCATGTGACCAAAATTTCCAAGCATCAATTTATCGATATTTGTTGCCATTTTAATTCAGTCTACAAGTCCACAAGTGACTCAAATAATTTCATGACTGTCATAAGGTCAGTGGCTTTCAAGTTGTGTAGAAACTTTCATAAAACAGTTGTACAACATCAAAATGAGTAGCGATTGATAAATCAGTGAGATCAAATGATAAGTCAGCCTCAGCTGTGTGAAACAACCTCCTGCCCACTTATTTTTCATGTCATATGTATACAGCATGTCCAAGTTTACTAAATAATTTATACAAAATAATTTATTTATTTTAATTTATGTAGCTGTTGCAATGCTGAGTCAAATAAAGGAAAGAATTCATCTAGCAAAATTCTGAGAAAAAAAGAATGAAGAAAATATATTTTAGTGAAGTTGAGTTAGAAGTGCTTGTGTCTGAGGTTGCTGCGAATAAACAATGTTTTCGGCATCCTCAAAAATGGCAAAAAATTCTGCACATGGGGAAAACTTCATGGCACGGTGGCTCAGTAGGTAGCCTCACAGCTGCAAGGTCCTCAGTTTGATCCTGAGCTTGGGCTACTGTCTGTGTGGAGTTTCTGTACATGTTTTCCCCGAGTCCATGTGGGTTTTCTCTGGGATAAAGAGCTTACTGCAAGTGAGTGAAATAAAATGAAATCAGCTGTTAAAACACTTTCAGCAGATGAAAGGATGGCCCAAAAAGTATTGCAATCCTTTTTAAGTGAAATTAATATGAGCTTATATAGAGACAGTTATGGAAGTGTGTGCATGTGTGTGTGTGCATGTGTGTGTGCATATGTGTGTGTGTGTCTGTGTGTGTGTGTTTCCCTACCTTCCTGCTAACTCTTAAAGTCAGTTTTTTTCTTTAATTTTAGAAAACTAATAGGTCAGATTAAGCCTGAAGATGTTATTAAATATAGGTAACCCAGGTTTCCATCCTTAACCAATAAACAAATGCTTATATCATATAAAGAAAAATGGTGATAGACTGTTGTAATCAAATGTTTTAGCCTTGAAGTCTTTAAGAAAGTTGACAAAGTTTTAACAATTCACTTATAAATTTTAACTTATAAGATCATATACTTTTAAGATTAGTTACTATGTATCCACAGTTCTCACACTGCTATACACCAAAGTCAAACAGTACATGTTCTTGTTCAGTGACACAGTCAATCATGGCAACAAAAACAAAAACTCTCAATTCACTCTGACAGAATGCAGAACAATAACAAGGTTTAGCATGCTATACACAGTGTTTTGAAATCATTTCATGAGAAGGTGACAAGTTTGCTATTAGTACTCGGAAAAGAAATGAACAAATGGGAAAACTCCAAATTTTAAAGGAAACTACCCTAGCTGTCTGGAAGGAAGTAGAAAAACTCAACCACACTGGCAGTACTTTAGGCACAGGCTCGCTAGTTGGCTAGATGGTTTCACTTCTTTCCTATTGTTGGTGACAACGCTATGCAGTTTTGTACGGGCTCTTTAGATTTGTATCTTGTTTCTGTGGGCACTTCTGTTTTCATGTTTTCTGTGGTGCTAAAGATTGCAAAAGATGAGGCACAAGAGACAAAACAGACAAATGGGTACAAAAGCGGGACTCCAGTTACACTCTCTGTCCACTTTTTTTTTTAAAAAAGGCATCAACACTCACTTTGTATCTCCACTCCAATACTAAAAAGTCATTGTGCCTCATTCATCAAGCTGGATATGATTTTATTTGTCAATCATTTGTACATGCATTTACACAAGAAATTTCATGAAACTCTCGTAAATTTGGAAAAACGTTTCTTCCCCTTCAGGAACTTGAGCTGCATCGAAACGCTATGGGAACGCCTTCAGCGTGACCGCGCTATGAATTATGTGTAATCAGTCCAAATGAGGGGCGAGACGTCACGGGCGGGGTGACGAGCGACCCGGAAGCATAAAAGCCCGAGCGGCATGTGCCACGCTAGGTTTCTGCCATATTCAGCAAGCGCTTTGTGTGTGTGTATGTCCTTTTTGTCTGTTGCCTGACATGCCGGAGGCTATGCCAGTGCATAAAGCCAAAGACAAAACGAAACATAGAGGCGAGAGCGGGCAGCGCTTCAGGCTGTGTGTTCCTCCCTGCTCGCACTACATTACGGGCGATGATACACACAGTCTGTGCATTGTCTGTTTGGGAGCGGAGCATGCGGCGTCGGCTCTCGAGGGAGCCGGCTGCTCGCATTGTGAGCGCTTGCCGCTGCGCACACTTTGCCTCCCGTAAGGCTCTCTTTGAGGAGGGAACCTTCACTCGCGTGCGTCACAGTGCCGGCCCCGCCTCTGCCGAGGCAGAGCAGTGGTTGCACTCGTGGGGCTCGCAGTTGGATCTGGTGGAGGGAATGGAGACGGGCGAGTCCCTATCTTCTTTCTCACCCTCCAGATCCGTTGTCTGCTCTCCGGGTTCAGAAGCCCGCTCTGTGGTTTCTTCCCCCCAGGAAGCGGGCCCGGCGCTCCTCCTCTCTTCCTCCGAGGAGGCTGACGTGGAGGGCGCCGGCTCTGATTTGCCGCATTCTCCTCAATATGAGGAGCTGCTGGAGGTGGTTTCGCAGGCCATTGCTAAGCTCAACATCAACTGGCCTGCTGAGACACGGGTTGAACCACAGGGCTCAAAGCTAGAGCGTTTCCTGCGCAGTAGACCGCCATCTCCACACCAAAGCCTGCCTTTTTTCCCTGACCTCCAACACCTCGTGCGGCGTTGTCCCTGAAGGCTCCGGTGCTGCCCACCAAGCCACTGCGGTCCACCTCAGCGCTGGTGGGCAAGGCGTACACGGGAGCGGGTCAGGCTGGTGCGTGTCTGCACACCATGGCGGTGTTACAGGCGTACCAGGCCGATCTGCTCACGGAGCTCCACGAGCATGGGGAGGCCCCATCTGAGCATGTGGCTGAGCTCAGACGGGCCTCTGATCTGTCTCTCCGTGCCACCAAGGAGACCGCCCGTGCTATCGGCCGGTTCATGGCAGTTCTGGTGGCGGCAGAGAGGCACCTTTGGTTGACCCTGTCTGACATGAAGGAGAAGGACAGGGTCGTTGTTATGGATGCCCCACTCAAACCCTCTGGTCTGTTCGGCTACCCGGTTGATTCCGTCGTCGACAGGTACCGGCAGGCTCACATATCCCTGGCCATCTTAATACGGGAGCGAACGCCCTGTCAAGGCCTCCACCCCAAGGTGGTCGAACAGATATGGCCAAGCTCAGCTGTATCTGTTTGCGACTCAGGAGACATCGCACTGTCCCCTTTGGTTCTCTCATCCAGCTCCCCTGGGACTGGATGCTATGGTGCAGACATGGCCGAGGCCGCGTCTGTACACCTTTCCCCTGGTCGTTCTGCTTCCGGGAGTTCTGGAGAGAGTCTGCTTGCTGCTAGTTGCCCCGTTCTGGCCGGGCCGATTGTGGTTCTTGGACCTGATTTCCTTCTCGACAGCTCTCCATGGGAGATTCCCATCAGGAGGGACCTCCTCTCACAGGCAGGTGGCGGCATTCTTCACCCCCGCCCGGAGCTGTGGAAGCTGTGGGTGTGGCCTCTGAGGGGGCACAACTCAGAGCTTTCGGTCTCTCTCCCTCTCCCTCTTCCTGGTGTGGAGACCGCCGGCTCGACCCTGTTCACTGCCCAGTTGGTACAGTGTTGGAGTTCTTGCAGGCCCGTCTCTCTGCAGGGCTGACCCACTCCACCTTGAAGGTCTACATGGCAGCTGTTTCAGCCTACCACACCCCTCTCAGTGGCCAGTCAGTGGGCAGGCACCCCTGGTTACACGTTTCCTCCGCGTTGCGCTGAGGCTCAGACCTGTGGTACAATCTCAGGTCCCTCCCTGGGACCTGGCCATGGTTTTAGAGGCTCTCTCGAAACCCCCCTTCGAGCCTGTGGAGGAGATCTCGGACCGTCTTTTGACATTAAAAACAGCCTTTCTCTTGGCCATTTCCTCTCTTAGGAGAGTGGGGGATCTTCAGGCCCCCTTGGTGGCCCCCTCCTACCTAGACTTTATGCCCGATATGCCCAAAGCGTTCTTGTACCCCCAAGCGGGGTACGTGTCGAAAGTTCCCTCCTCAGCACCACGGCCAGTTGTCATCCCTGGCTTACGAGTCCTCTGGTCTCCCCTTGCCCTTGGGAGTCATGGCTCACTTGACCCGAGGTGTGGCGGCTTCTAAGGCCTTTCTCTCAGGTGTTCCCATGCAGGATATGTGCAACGCGGCGGGTTGGTCCACGCCCCTCACTTTTGCCAGGTTTTAAGGCCTGGATGTGCGAGCCACTCCAGGCTCTTCCGACCTGTTGCTCTAGCTGTGCCTCTTCCACACTGGGCAGGGATTTGTAAGTCTGGCGGCGTGGGCATTCTCATTCCCATAGCGTTTCAACACAGCTCGAGTTCCTGAAGGGGAACGTCTCCAGGTTACGCATGTAACCATGGTTCCCCGAGTGCCACACTTCCGGCATCCCTGCCGCGCTTGCCTCATTTTCCAGAAGCTAGCGCGGTGCATGCCGCTCGGGCTTTCATGCTTCCGGGTCGCTCGTCACACCGCCCGTGATGTCTCGCCCCTCATTTGGACTGATTACACACATAATTCAGAGCGTGGTCACGCTGAAGGCGTTCCCATAGCGTTTCGACGCAGCGTCTTGTTCCCTCGGGGAACCATGGTTACATGCGTAACCTGGAGACGTTTTTGTTACATTTACAATACCGCCAAGAAACTTTTGTGAAAACCAGCTTTTTATATTATTAGCATTAATTAAAGAATATGAAAAATAAAGCCTGAGCCAACACAAACCCAAACTAAACTAAGACAAATAAAACATAACTATCATTATGATAATATAAACAGAGGATGGACTGGTCTGTGCACATATTTGTAAGCTGTAAACAAATACCTCAGCTGAAGGAAGATTTATCGCTCACTTATTATTATTAATATTATATATTATTACATATTTTTATTGCAGTAGTGAGTCAAAATGAGTCAAAGTCGAACGCATTTTTGCACATTACAGGTGAAGAACATTACCAAGTGCAATGAAAATCAGCATTTCTAAAATGTTCTTAAATCTAGCTGAAATTTTTACTTTGGTTTGGCACACACAAATATGTTTACATGACTTTACTAAAAGATTGATAAATGAGACCCATTTTCTTTATTTTGGCAGAAGAGTGACCATTTACTTACCAGATCCCCAACATGCTGGGTTTGTGCTAATGCTAATAGCACAGTCTGCTCCAATAGTAGGTTAATATTCAAATGGCAATTAAGGCAGATCATTTTATTGTGATACTGCTGAGGGCAACTTGTATTTATATTATGTGGTGTGTGAAATGCTGAAAATGTAATTTTCCTCAAGGTCTCTCACTTAGCAATCTCTCTTTCAGCTGGCTCTTCATCTTCCATATTGCCTCAATTTAGGCATCTGTGTTTTGTTCTGTCTTTCTTTGTAATTTAATTTTGTATTTTTAAACTGCTGCTCATATAAGCCCATAGGGCAAATGGACATGCTTGTAGGAAAGAGTGAACTGCCCTATTCTGTACACGCAAGCTCACAGTAACACACATTTGGTTTGCCTTTCTCACTGATAGTGAGAAAGACCATTCTTTCCTGAAGCTGTATCTGATCACTATCTTATCTGTTTTGAGTTTCAGATGGGAACATACTCAGGCACTAGGTCCAGCGTTCATAGATGTGCTCACACAATTCACAGCTCAAGCAATCATAGATAACATTTTAGACCTAAACCTTATGCAGTGTGCCATGAAACCCTGCTTGATCAAATGATCAAAGGATAAAATATGTAACTGTTCTTGTTTTTAATTTTGTTTTCAAACTAGTCATTTAAGATCATTATGTTCCTCCAGATTTTCTCCAACTTTTTCAGCAGGAAAATAAACACAATAAAATTTTAAATTCAGCAGCAGGTTGCCAGAATTCCAAAATGTCCTACAGCTTATAATTTAAAACAGTGAGGAGGAATCATTATCCTAGCACTGTCTTCTAGATATCCGATACATGTGTACTTGACTCAACACTACCTAATTTGTTTTTGGAATTCATTCATTCATTCATTCATTCATTCATTCATTCATTCATTCATTCATTCATTCATTCATCTTGTCTTTATTCTGGTTTGGTTGCAGCTGATCTAGTCTATCCTGGGAACACTGGGCATGAGGCAGGAATATACCCTGCATAGAAGACCAGTTCATCACAGGGCACCATGCACACACATTTTGACACATTTAGAGTAGGCAGTCCACCTACTGGCATCCACCTTTGTCAGTGAGATGAACCCCGAGGAAACTATTGACTGTTATATTTTTATACACAGGTATGAAATCAGTTGGTTTAGACAGACAAGTTCGTGATTGCTTTATAACTTACTTACTGACAAAGTAAGACACATGGCATTCTACAATGATTTGTTTTAGGTTCCTTATTGTTCTTTCTTCACATACAGCTGCTTTTTTTTCTTTTTTTTTTTTTTTTGCTTATTTTCAAAAATTATGCTTATTTCAAGCATTTATTTCTATAAAGAAACAAAATTATCTGAATGAGACAATTTAAGCTTGAAATCAGGAAATATGTCTAGAAATAGGTTGAATGGTCTTATATTTGTTAATAATCTCATAATAAGAAATATTAGATAACCTCTCCTTTATTTAAAATATCTTCACTTTATTTTCACAAATATATAATTTTATACAATGTTGAACAAAAAATAAAACAATTTACTCTCTTAATAATGAAAGCTTCTAGAAATAATGACCTGGTTTATAATGATAATGAGGCTTGGTATTCTGACTTAAGAAAAATAAAAAAGTTCTCAAAATAGTATGACATTATGACTTTCTTGTATTTGTCATATTTGATATTTGCCCTGCACAGTGCTGTTCCAATGCTTATACCATTCAAAGAGAGCCAGTGGAAAAAAAAAAGACTTATCATGTTTACAAGTTGTTACGCTGCATACATATCATGCTTTGAATAGTTTTGTGAGGCTTCTGCCTATGATGTAGCTCTGTGTGTTACCTAATAAGGGATTGTCATCGATAAAGCTGAGGCCAAAAGTATGCTTACACGTAGGGTAAAGATATTCAATCTCAGTTTTTCACATCTCTACACAATTCCTGTTACCAGACATTTCTTTTGGCAAGTCAACTAAGGCATCTACTTTGTTCATATGAGAGGTAATTTTAAAACAATCAGTTAGAGACAGATTTATTTCAGCTTTATCACTATGTCGGAATTCCAGTGGGTCAAATGTTTACAGACACCAAGCTTCTCTGTCTCTTTAAACAGTCTGGAAGATTCCGGAAATTGATGCAATGACTTACCACAGTAATTGTATGGTAGCATGATATGTGTGAAGTTGTGAAAATTTGAGTTTAAATGTATGAAAACTTTTGGCTTAAGTGTATTTAAACTTTTGGTCATAACTGTGCATGTAAAATGACATGTATTTTTTTTTTTTAAATATTTTAAATACTCAAATACCTTTAAAAATTTTAAATACTCAAACAGTGAATACATAGCATGCGGTTTGCTTTTGAAGGTTGTTGCAGTCATTTTTGATAAATCAGATAAGCCATTAATTGAAGTTGCCTTAAATTTATTGAGTGCAGTGTTAATTGTTTAATGTGCATTTATTAATGCACACTTTGACAATGGTACCTTACTAGTTTACAGTCAGGGCAGTGACTATGTGCTGTATATATACGTAACAAATTAAAGGAAAAATATGAATTAATGTGGAGCAACAAAACATATGCTTCCTTATAAGTGTACTATTAATGTTACTACCACATACAATTAGGCAGTTAACATCCTACCATCCTCATATAAATATGCTAAGTAGGACCAGTTGACCCCAGTTGTCCATCCCAATGGCAAGAGGAAAATATCGAAGTGATTTTGTGAGAGGATTCATCATTGAGGCACAGGTGGCAGGAGGTTTACTAGCTATTGGCTAGTTTTTCAATGATAATTGCATTTCAATCTATGGGAGAGAGATCAGTAATTAGGATGATAAATTGTGCTCATGAAATGTGCTTTTGCATTAGTGTGATATGTAAGGAAAAACAGAAGAGCAACTCCGTCAGAATGTCAGTGCAGGATGTGATCAGACTGTCGGCAATAACAGATCATCCAAGTATGCAGAGAGGAATATTAATATATAAGAGAGGAATATATGAGCTACAGTGATCTGGGGAAAAAGGTATTATGTTAAGGTGCATCATCCTTCACCATATTCTCAGCAAGTGGGAGAATAACTCCACCACCAGGGCATGAGTACTCACTGAATGGTTTGATGATTAT
Organism: Pangasius macronema; assembly: GCA_037577455.1. NCBI lineage: Eukaryota > Metazoa > Chordata > Actinopteri > Siluriformes > Pangasiidae > Pangasius > Pangasius macronema. The sequence goes on along the minus strand of CM074957.1, from coordinate 14,429,301 downwards.
AAATATGCGGTAAGTCACATGCTCCGGCTTTGACAATCACTAGATCTCAACCCTAATGAACACCTACGAGAGGTAGGTTCACATGTTAGACAGCATCTTCACCACTAACATCAAAACACCAACCAAGGAAATAATATTGCTCAGTACCTTCCAGAGATTTGCAAAATGTAAAAGGTACACTGCAGCTGTTTTAGTTTCTATAGGCCACCATATAACTAAGACAATGTATGCTGGCTTTCCTTTAATTTGTCATGTTGCCTATTGGCCAGAACTACTTGCTAGGTCTGACATTTTAATGATTTTTTTTAGATTGTTGTATCATTTGTTTAATATTTAACCCTTTACTGCACATTGTTGCCATATGGCAACAATTTACAAACTACCCCCCTAATTTTTTTTTTTAANATTTCTTGAACTAATTCAAGTAATAAAAATCCATAAAAAATAAATAAATAATTCATGCAGTAGAGGGTTAAATTGTTCTCTGCAAAGCACACTTATTGTTATTAAGTTATCACGGCCAGAATGAAAAGCTTGAACAGTAGTTAAACAAAGCTTGTGTAACCTTGCCAACTTACTGGATTATAGGTTTGGAATAGAAACACAGTCACACAAATGGGGTAACCCTCCTGCTTGTGTTCATGACATGCTTTGATGAAGGCTCATATGAGTTACAATGAATTGTATGAATATTCTGAAACACATTTATTTATTGCTTTTATTTTATTTTTTAAAGTATGTCCCAAAATGACATGTGAAAGAGACTGCAGGTTTGTCTTCTGTGTGCCTTCCAAATCATAGCATATTTAACCTACAATGAAGATAAACTACAAATGAAGATATATTTCTTCTTCTTGGACTTTATCCAAACTGAGTGATTAAAGTACTTTATCAAATAATTGGTTGATTGTAAGTTGCTGTAGCTTGTAATGTAAAGGTTTATGTATGTGGGTTACACAGTTGAAACCAGGAAGTCAGCAACAATATTCAGGAATTTAATTTGCAGTTTAAGAACACAGTAATTGTATACAATATAATTAGTAAATAGGAATTGGGTTTGGGTTGATGAGCCAAATCTCTCTCTCTCTCTCTCTCTCTCTCTCTCTCTCTCCTAGCTGGATTGTGGTGGTGCACTCTTTCCGTGACTAGCTGTCATTAATCTTACTTCTCCAGGGGCAGGATCTTGGCAGCATGCCAGCAAGCACTTGGGGAAAGCCAAAAGATTAAAAAAAAAAAAAACAGAGCAAGAAATGCAGAGCAGCTCTTCTTGTTTGGGAGCACGGCATCACTTTCTCTGTCTGCGTCACACACCTAGCCACAAAACCCTGACATCACATATATCTGCATGCTGCATAGGGGATTGGGGTAGTGATGGAGCTCACCAGCTTGTCACATGCAAACACACAGTTGCCCTGTCATTCACTGATGGAGGTGTATAATTTTATAAGCCATCACTGATGGAGGTGTATATATGAATAGTCCAAAAGTTCTCTCTATTCACTTGGATGTGCCAGGTTTAATTCAATAAATAGACACTCCCAGATGTTTGTTATATATGCTGTCATGTAAAAAAGGTCATTACCTCTGTTTTTCTAATGATATTTTTGGAGTCCTCTCATCAGTCAATATTATGTCAAAAATTGCAGAAAACCATTTCTGATAAGCTAATGTTAGTCACTGTATGATCTGAAGCTAAATAACTGGAATTCTCATTTACACTATATACTCCCCAGTTATAGCTTAGCACGAACCTGGAATGATGTGGAAATAAAATACCAAATCAAGGAGACATGAGACAATTAATAAGAAGTTTCTTTTTCTTTCTTTCTTTCTTAATTAACAATTCAAGAATGTTCATATACATTGTTTTATCAATTTCTTTTCTTATTTGTTAAATTTCAAATGCAATAATTTAAAATGTTCATGTTTGCGTTCAATTGTTTTCACTCCCCCTTTCTTCTTTCTTTCTATTTTTTCTTTCCTTCATATGTACCTTCACATGTACTTGGTTTGTTCTTTTTAAAAATAAATCCGAAAAAAAAACATATTCTTTGTTTTTTTTCTCATTCATTCATTCATTCATTCATTTCTTTCATTCTTTCTTCCTTCCTTTCTAAAGCATTTAATAATTCAGAAATGTTCAAGTTCATTGTTTTCTTTTGTTTATATGCACATTTGGTTGGTTCTTTTTAATTAAGTTCATATACTTTCTCTTTTTTTCTTTTTTTCTTTCTTTCACATGCTATTGGTTGATTCTTATTGGTTCTCATTGGTTGGTGCATTTTAACAAGTGCAACATTACTTTGTGCGTCCTCAGCGTCACTGCTGTCATGTTGGCAGTAGACTCTGGACTTTGGTGTCATCCTCTGGCCAGATCGTTCCTGCAGCAGCAGCAAACAGCTGGTTCTCACACCCCCATAAACTTTCACAAACTGCTTTACTGATGGCCATAAATGCCAGGTAACTGGGAACAAGTGCCTCAGAATGGAAAGGTGCTAAATCACTGCTGTCAAAGAGCTATGTAGTGTGGATTAGATGAACTTTGTGTTGTGTTGTGTTGTGAAGGTGGATGGTCAATTTTTTGTGCCTTTATCTGGGCTGATCATAACTTCTCTTCCCTTCTGTCTTTCATTGTCTTTTTTGTCTCTGTTCTACCACTCTGCTGGCTTTGTTTGGGTGAAAAGATCTAATGGTCCTTTGAAGGGGCCACCACAGCCTTTGGGACGCATACACACACAGCCCATATTAGACCACCATGCTCCACACTGAGTGTTTTTTTCCCTGTTTAAATGAAATAACAACATTGCGGTGAACGAAGCATGAACTACATTTCCTGTTAAATAAACATAATGCTGTTATGACTCTGGAGGCCTCTCTAAGTTTGCAAAAGCATGGGGATTTGATCGCCTTCAAAGCAAAGTTACCATATTAGCAGTATGAACCAGGTTCCACAGATGCCTTACAATTTTTTTTTTTTTTAAGTAAAAATAATCATTAAAAGGGTGGGAAAATTGGGGTAAGACACTGTGAGGTTCAAGTATAGAAGGTTCTTCATTCTGCAACACAGAAACAGCTGGTTCATAAGAATTTGCAGAAGCCAAATCATTAAAAAAATTATGTCTTGGGGCTGGTTGTGGTTCTTATTATGACCACACTCATGTAAAATCCAACAAAATCACTTTGACTTCTGAGAGATCAAGACCCACTGGCAGAAGAGGACTATCATGACGATTTCTATCCATGACTATTCATTTCTTGGTGTGTCCTATTTTTGTACTGGCAAAAAAAAGTCTTATGCACATAATTTTGCCCTAGCTGTTATTTAAATTTTTTCTGCATTAGTTTGTCAGAAGAAAGGAACACATATTTGTATGTCATTAAAGAAGTCATTATAATAATAAAATAAAAGACTGCTTTTCAGATTAAAAGCATAATTGATAAAACATTATTGATTCAGATAAAAAACATCACCCTTTGTACACAGTCTTGATGGAACAGAAAATGACCTTCGCCAAACTGTTGCCACAATGTTAGAAGCATACAATTCACTGGAACTAAGGGGCCCAAACCTTAAAAAACAGCCCCAGACCATTAGTCCTCCTCTACCAAACTTCACTGTCCAGTATACTGTACATTCTGGTAGGTGGCATTCTCCTGGCTTCCGCCAGCCCAGATACTTTCATTAGACTGCCAGATAGTGAAGCATGATTCATCACTTTAGAAAGCACATTTCCACTGCTCCAATACAGTGTGTGGCAATACAGTGTGCTTTACACCATTCCAGCCGACGCTTGGCATTGCACATAGTGATCTTAGGCTTGTTTGCAGCTGCTCGGCCATAGAAACCCATTTTATGAAGTTCCTGACTTATAGTTCTTGAGCTGATGTTGCTTCCAGAGGCAGTTTGGAACTGGATAGGTGATTTTTACATGCTTTCAGCACTTGGTGGCCCTGCTCTGTGAGTTGTATGGTCTACCGCTTTGTGGCTGAGCTGTTGTTGCTTTTAGATGCTTCCATTTCACAATAATTGCACTTACATTTGTCTGGGGTGGATCTAGCAGGGCAAAAATTTCATGATCTAACTTGTGGCAAAGGCAGCATTTTATGACAGTGCCATGTTTAAAGTTGATTTTATGCCCCAGTTAACAATGCGTGAGCTCAATAATTAGGAGGGGTGTCTACATAATTTTGGCCATATAGTGTATATTAGCAATAGCTAAGATTACTGCAGATGGGTCCATGTTGGGGCTCTTAAGGCTGGATTATGCTTAAGAAAAATAGCTGCCACACATATCCTGCAGTTGTTTGGAGCGCTGCTTATGCACATTCTCAGGAATTAATTATACATGTCTGCATGGTGCAATGTCAACATTAATAGTGCAAGCAGTATAGCATCATGTGACAAGCTATCCAAAACTGACTAAACAAACTAGCATGTGTCTCAAATCACATACTTATATTTTGTTCGAGACAGTTACTGAATACTAACACTAACTGGTTTTCCTATTACGTTTAGTGTTTGAATTTTAACCTCTCACGTAGTCTTCAAACCTACTGAAAGGTCTGTTTTTCATACCAGTCTTCTGGATTTTCTAGAATAATAAATGCTTTTGACTGAAGACCATAGTTTTTGATTTGAGACACAGCTCATGACAACAATCATGACCATGGATGAAAATTGGAACAGAGCTCATTAATCTGTTTAACAGTGCTGTGCATGAAATCCCTAAATATTTTATAGTTCGACTTGGAAACCAGACAACTAGAGATATTTTGCCTCTGATGTGCCATCCAGTGAAATGTAAATTTCAATCCTCCAAATGTACCAGGTGAGTGTGTGAACTATGCTGCGCACATTGCTACTGCTTCTGCATGCGCATACAAAGTCATGTGTCGAGTACAAACAGGCCTTTAGGACTCAAACACAGTTTGACTCGACTCAGTGTGTAGGTAATTGGGTCAGTTTTAGGAAGGAATATTTTCCCCCGTGCCTGATTAACATTGATCCTGTCTGAGACACATCACATACTGAGAGTGATCATGAAATTAATTATACTCATCTTTGGTAATTGCTTTATTCTGGTCAGGGTTGTGGTGGATGCGAGCCTCTCCCAGGAACACTGTGTGCAAGGCAGGAACATACCCACAGGGCACCATGCACACATGCACATATTCCCACACTCATTCACACCTAGGGGTAATTTAGCATAGCCAGTCCAGCAAATATCAAGAATTTTTCTTCTGTATATGATAGATAGATAGATAGATAGATAGATAGATAGATAGATAGATAGATAGATAGATAGATAGATAGATAGACTTTATTGATCCCATGAGGGAAATTCTTGTGTTACAGCAGCATGGTCAGTAGCAAACTACCGTACAAAATAATCATTAAAAATGATGTGAAGATGGTGAAAGGATAGAAGTTTTTCATCCTGCAACACAGAAATAGCTGTTTCATAAGAATTTGCAGAAGGCAAATCATGTAAAGTTAAAAAAGTTATGTCTTTGGGCAGGTTGTGGTTCATATTATGACCACACTCGTGTAAATCCAGCAAAATCACTTTCACTACAGGGAGAAGTTTTAGACCCTGTTTTTAGTGCAAATTTTGTTATAGATGATTATTTTATGACCATGCATTAGATGCAAGTGAAGAAAGCAACATGCTATGTAACACACCACTTTTCACATAAAAAACATAATGAAGGTATGCAAGTCTCCAGAATAACTGTGGCAGATTCTCCAAGATGCTCAGTAAAACTTAGCAGCTAATTTCCTATTAAACCTACACAAATTGTACCTGAGACAACTAATTTTTTGCTTTTAAAAAAGCAAAGCGTTGTCACACCGGATATTCACATGAATTAGTTTATGACTATTGACTACTCTTTATAGTATTTTTATAAAAAAAATATTTTTGAAGGCATTGTTGCTTTACAGCATTTCATTATATGTGCCTAAGACTTTTGCACAGTGTTGTACATATATGAGCAATGTTCTGAAAACCTTACAATGTATTCAGTCCTTTCTGTTTAGTAAGCTCTAATCATGCTTCATTCATCAGCTGCGGTTTTATTTGGCTCACCGCATAATAAGCACCTCTCTGTAATCTGGAGCCATCACAGATCACCATATGGAGCAAATCAAGAGCAACATGTTTGAGGTGTATATTCATAGTAAAAGCAGAGAAAAGTTACATTTAGAACTCTAGAGCAGAGAGGTTCTTTATGAGAGAGGGTTCCAAGAAGAACCACTTTACCAACCTAAAAACATGGGACCTTTTTTTCCAATGGCATACAGTTGGCCACAAAACATTGGTGTATGTATTTTTTTTTACTCCATTTTCTGTATATTCCCTTTTCACTGTCTGTTTCTTCCCTATCATGTGACAACTACCATATCTGGGTAGAGGCCAAAGCTAACATTTGCCTTCGCTGAGGCACAAGACACCAGACACTGTTCGTGAGCTAAAAGATGTCTACCACTGGCTTGTGTCTTTTTGATTCATATGGTAAAGAGGAAAACAATATAATTAAAACGAATAATTATAATAAAAATAAATATGTAAAATAAAAAGTGAAATGAAATGAAATGAAAATGTCAGATCTGGTTGATAGGACAAAGGTGAGATATTTCCTTCACCTTTGCACAGTCCCTTTAAAGGCAACTACTTCCTAATGAAGGAACTGATGCATGATAAAGACTGTTGTAGCTGAACGATAGTTTCAACCATCACAGAACTGTCATCTTGCCAATGCACATCACAGAAGGACCAGAAAGGTTTTAGTAACCCCTTTTCTTTAGAAATCATTGTATTTGTGTTTTGAAAAATCAAAGAGAACATATTGGGGAAACTTTTGTCACTAGTCAACATTTTCTGTTTTTTTTTATTATTTGTTTGTTTTTCATTGTTTGTTGTAGGTAAAGTAGGTGTTCTAGGTGTTCAATGTTCTAAGTTGGAGAGATGAAATTAGTCAAAAACTCTGATTGGTGAACTCTAGCCACCAATTCTGGTATTAGAATGAGCAGAAAGGCTGTTAAACACCCTGCTGAAAATAACATAAGGTCAAATCCTGAGTTTTACAATCAGATGAACTCTTAGACTGTTGCACCACTTGGGAGCCTGTAATAAACTTTGATAATGTCATTCAGTCTTTTACCTCTCTTCAGCTATGTGATTCTGTATGTAACTAACTTCTCTCAATCTGTCAGCATTTCATTTAACATAGCTTTGTGGTAAAGTCCATTTTTGATACGCTGCTTAGCCACATATTTAATGTTATCCAGATATATTGCACTGCTGTTTTGCAGTTAGCAGCCCTGTTATGTTGCAAATGCCTGGTGCCTGGACATTTCACTCTGCAACATTTACACTGAAAATTGAGATGCAACAAATCAAATGGTTCCTGTTCTTTTCATTTTGTGCCATTAAAAATCAGGGGGTCTGAGTGCTCCCCAACCCTTTCAGAGAGTTCACATACAGTGGCTGTACCGTGTCGCCACATGTTCCAAAATGACCTGGTTCAGGTATGCAAGCTGAGCTAGAACAGGAAAAATGTGGAATGTCTGTGAAGGTGGCAGACTATATTTTGACTTAAGTTCAATTTTGACTCATAATGCCAATCACTATGGTCAAAACATTATTTCAACTTAATATTTACTTTTAATTAATATTTTGATAAAAGCTTCTCACCTATGTGACAAGTGCCCTGTGAAAACCCGTCAGAGGTCACTATGTCAGAATTCAAGCAAACAGACAAAAATTTAAAAAAAAGACCTAATAAAAAGACACAGCTATGAATTTTCTTACAGAATGTTTATTATAATATGTGGATCAATTAAGCACAGGCATACATGTTATAATACACAAGCTCTGTATGTCCAACAACCTGCCTCTCAGATGTCTTATACATCTTTGATTCTAAGTTTGGGTGCCGTCTGTATTTTCACAGCCATGGGTATGTGGTGGTGTTCATTTCAAAAGCCCAGGCAGGAGGGTGGATGTGTTGACAGGTCCGCTTTACTGATCTTTCTCTTAGCATTCAGAATGTGCCATGTCTGACCTCCACTGTGCTTCAACCCAACAGAGCTGAATTATTTACAAACAGTGACAATGTCTATCCATTTTCTCACTTTGTACACAGGGGGAACACAGTAGTTCTATTGGACCTACAAACATTACATTGAGTGGTAATGGGATCACTTAGATTAGCATTTGTATGGGAAGAATAACCAAGACTGCTGGTTCAGGTTGGGTTTCCTTGGCTGGACCTTGGACACAAACTAAGATATTTGGAATCAATCAGTGAACAAGTATTCAAGACAGACAGTAAACAAAGCCAACATATATTGGGATTTTACCACGGCAAATTCTAGGAGAGCACACCAAAGTAAGTATGCAATGTAGTAATTGTGTGCAAGGTTCAAATTAACAAACTTATTTCATTAACACTTATTCATTAAAAAAAATATATCCATAGTTTTTCTCAGGAATTTGTGTGAACTCAACTTTTAGTACATGACTAGGCTTAATCCAAGTTGGACTGGCCTATTGGGACAAGTCTTTTCAAGGTTTCTGCCTCTTTGGTCTCTATTGGTGGCTGAGAGAAAATTGGGCCATCTTTGGTGTATTCTCAGTTGCAAGCTTGTGCACAGAAACAGAGTCCTATCTTACAGTACCAGAGCGGTAGCATGAAAAGCACCTTGTATTATAACATAGCACAATGGGCTCTATTCAGACTTGCTGTCCTAACTGGTATGCATTGCTTAGCATGGTCATTGGCTGCCTGGACAATAAGCATTGTTCTTGGTGGTCTGCAGTTTCAATAAGAGGCAGACTCTGTTATTCACATTAAGAGCAAGTCTGTTTGTCTCAGCAGAAACATGCCCCTTGAAGTAAAATGGCTGGAATAAACTGTTCCTTTATTCCCCTTGGTCAGTTACTTTATACTCTCAATCAAATGACTCCATTGTTTCAGCCTTTGGTCTGAGCACAAGGAACAGTATGTGACACATTGACTTGACACAATCAGATTATGCTGGTTGAATGGCTTTTCCAGATCAGTGAGAGTGTGCTCAAACAATAGGTAACTTGTAAATGAAACAAGTATAATATTCATTGAGCATAGATTCATACCGGTGTAGTCTAGAGGAACTGTAAATCCAGATATTGGTTTTCACTGTGATTTGCCACCTAGAGTAAGTGTACTATGTATGTGAAAGCAGTGAATCAACATGAATAACTTGGCCTAGACACTATTTCTGCAAAGATCTTTCTGCTTATGGAGAACCACTGTAAGCAATATTAATTAATTAATTCGTCTCCAGTAACCTCCTGGTCAATGTTACAGGGGATGCAGAGCTTATCTTTGCCGCAAGAAAGGAATACACCCTGCATGGGACACCAATTGATGACCGGTCATCACACACGAAACACACGAACATTCATACTGAGGGTCAATTTAACCATCTTAACAAATTTAACCAGAGTATCTCAACCAATTTAATCTCAACTAATTTAACCAGAGTTTCTACCAGCCTTTTTTGGGAGGTTGGAGGAAGCCAGAAGAAGCTCATATACATGAGGATAACATGTGAAACTCACACAATAGTAACTCAGGATCAAACCCTGGAGTTGTGAGGAGACAACACTGTCTGTTGTGCCACCATAACCAATAATACTTAAATGGATCCACTGATTATCACTGATTATATCACAGCGCAGTTGAATGCTTGAAAGTGTTGCTTAATTTTGTATAATTGGACAGTAGTTCTGACTGCGATATGTAATCATTTCTAAAGTAACACACACTATGTTTACACAGGGATTCTATACTGGATGTTCTACAGAAACAGATTTAAAATGAGAGATTAGTGAGGGAATGACTGTTTATACCCGTAACAGGAACTAACCTGCTTCACAGATGTTCCACAACATTAAACATAAGTATAAATAAATAAAAATGTCATTCATAACATACAGTAATGGGAAGCAGAAAGCAAGTTTATGAAATTATTATTATTGCTCTTTATTACAGGAATCATGGCACAGGCAGACAGGATTATCACAGGCATATCCAAATCCATAGGTCAAATAAACAGGTAGAGGTAAAAAAAAACAAAAAAAAGAAAACAATGACAAACAAGGAACTACAGCGTGATAATGTACAAAACATTTGACAAAATGCAAAAACACACAAACTAATTAAGGGCTAAACCCAGAATAGGTGCATACATTTGGGAAACAAACCAATGGCATGACAGGGGCAGAGACAGGACCAAAACCAAAACAAAGGCATGTGGCAAAACATTAAAAAAAATGTACATGGGAAATAACAAACACGAGCCATGCTGGGATCCCTACTGGATGCTGAGAGGGGGAATTAGGCACCTTGTTCTTTAATAAATCAAGTAATGTAATTTTTAGCGAAATACTGTGGGATGAGAAGAATAAAATATGACATGGTGGTAACAGTAACTCCACTTAACGTCAGGCTGCATCACACCACCCTGTCACTGATTATTTTCTCATAACAGCATGCCCTGTCATGTTTTGTTCCTTACTTTTATTATGAAAAGTAAAATGTATCCAATAAATGTTTTCAAGGACACCTCAAATATTTCACTATGCTGGAGCTGACTTTCTCTTACATATGGCTTAGTGTCAGTATGTCGGAGTGTGTGGTTGTGTGAGTTGGATACTGTTTCAGTTTCATCACCTTTTCACAGTCAATGCAGGAATGAAAGCTACAATGTGGGCGGCCCACAGCACTGACCGCAGGTTTCATATGAACATTCGCCTCATTCCATGCTTGAGTCATAAGAGGATAGTTAGAAGCAGTTTCATAAGGTGCAGCCTTTTTGCCATTTGGAAAATTAAGATTACTTTTCTTAAAAATTCTGACCATTGTTCTATTTTTCTTTGATGTCCTGGACTTGTGGTCTTATGCTGTCATCAGAAGTGTGCCTTGCGGCTTGTGTGGTATGAAATTCACTGGCTCTCTTCCTCATTCCCTTATTACGAATGACAGAAGCCGTATGTGATCACAAGCGAAATTGACTGTGGCTGCCATGTGCATGTCGGGGTGTCTCTCTGGAATAGAACCAGAGTTTTATGTGCTGTTTCTCTATTTCTTGCAAAGTAAAACTGCCACATTTGGTACTATAACATTACCATTTTTTTCCCGTTCACCCTCGGATCCTTGAACCCGTTTTTTTAGCTTTGGTGAAGCCAAAGTTTTGTTGCTTTATTTGCTTTGTGGTGTGGTCTAAATAACATATGGATGTGAAAGGTTAGTCTGTAGAATGAATGTCGACAGAGGATTCGTTTAACGTGAGGAAGAGAACAAGAGATTAAATAGTCTTAGAGAATCAGGGAATATTGAAGAAGTTATAAATATACATGGGTATGAATTTAGATAATGAACAAGCTATTTGTAAATTTTGTTAATTAAATCCACAGAAGGGGAGGCAGAGGACTAATAACGAGAGAGAATGTGTCTGGTTGGGATCAAGAGGAGGTAGTAGATCCTTTTACCTGAGGCTAAGTGACACAGACCTGTTATTATAGAAAAAGAATGTGTAAGTGCATAGACACAAATCAATACAGAAGTGGAGTGAGTTTGTCCCTTTGCTATTGCACACACTGAATCTGCTTGATAATGTAAATGCTTTAAGGAATCACATTGTGAAAGAGCAGAAATAAACGACATACTCTGATATTGTGAGATATAGAAGAAGGAAGTTCTTTCACAGTGACACCTGTTTTCCCAGTTTTTGTTCTTATGTATATAATTGAAAATGGTTTAATTTTTTTTTAATCTATCATGTTTTTATTTTAAATAGATAATGAAACCTAGATTAAATAAGTAATGGTCCTAGATCAGTAAACAGTGCAATACATGCAACGGCTCAGCAAGAACTGAGGCAAAGAACTCAGCAGGTGCTGAGTCAGAGCAAGAAGTATGTGAGAAGAATGGGGAGCATGCAATAGCGTGAGTGTGTGTGGGGAGATATAAGCCAGAGTGAGTAAGCCGGGGAAGGTGGGGGGTGGAGACTCTCCGAGGATTGCGTGCGGACATCAAATGTTTACCTGTAACAAAAAAAGAGGGGAAGGTGAGGCCGGGAAAGAAAGCAGGGAGAAAAAAACGGCTGTGGTTTACAGGAGTAGGCGGGGACCCAAAGCCAAAAGCATGAGCTTCGCACGCAACTTAACAATACAACCTTTATGAACGCTGTATTGCGTTAGCAGGTGAGCACACACGCTCACATTGTCAATGGAATTTGAATAGCAGAATTTGCTTATCTCAAGCAGTAGGTCACATTGTGAAACCAGTTCATTTTTAAAATGCCTACACACAGAAATACTCTGTACACCTTATAAATAATAAAAATAACCCTTATACTTTAATGAATGTCAAAGATTTCCCTCTTACATTAATATGAAGGCTTTTTAATTATTAGTAGTGCCTGTACATGTATATGATAAGGGGACAAAAACCTGTGGAACTTAGATCTCACCTCAGTATTCACAGTGTAATAAAAAAAATATTTTTTTATTAACTGTTGGTGGGAACTAACTACCATTAACTTCAAGTTATGAGAAAAACAAATGTTATACAATAAATATATTACGTCAATGCTTGCTTCTTCCTTGTACTTTTAGTGTTTACCTGCCATTTTATTTTTTGTTTTTTTTTTTTCAAAGTAGCTCTGAGCAGCTACAGTCAGTGCTGTGTTTAAAATAAAATAAAATAAAATAAAGTTTTAATGAATAAATGATTAAATTTAGGTGTCTAATTTTCTTTCCTTTTATTTAAATTTATTAGCATTATTTAAATGTATAATTGGTAAATATATGTTAAATTAGTCGATTAATTCTATGTAATATATAGTCCCAATTCAATGTAATATATATCTTAATAAAATATAACCCTACAGATCATCTGCAGTTCCAAAATATATTTCTTCATATGCTGGTCATTAGTTACATTAAGCCTAGTCCTAGACCAGTGTACGATATTCTATTGAAAAATGGGCCTCTGTGAATTTCTGTGAAGAGAATCCAATTTAAAAATAAAATAATAATGATAAAAGTAAAAATAATCAAATAAATAAATAGTAAAATAATGACAAAATCAAGGGTCGTAACCCTTTGCTTGGTGTGTGATGAGGCACACTGATTGTATCCTTGTGTATTAAGAACAGATTCTGTCTGTGACCTGAGGTGTTTATGGCCAATTTGTGGGCTTGTGATATGAGGGTGGGTGTGTGTAAGCGAAATGTGAGTGCTTCAGTTTGTACGTACAAGTCTTTACGTGTGTGTGTATGTGTGGAAGGTGCTGATACACTCGCACGCGTCCCTGGCTCTCCACCTCTCTGGAGCGCTGGCAGTAAGAGAGCAGGCACAATGAGCCGCATTGTTCTGGTGGCAGGCCCCTGCGTGCTCACACTCCCTCCTCTACCTGCACTCGCAGACAGGTGTATTCCTCCTTGTCACGCATAGCCACTGTGCCAACACCCTGTATTAAACATTGCTGTGCAAAACACTGATGTAGGATCAGCTCTCTTAATCTTTATTCTAGTGAAGACTGAAGATAACAGCTGATCCTAAATCACCACTCTGCCTTCAGTCATTACACTACATATGCAGTATATTGTGGGTTAGCCTTAGCCATATAAGCTATAGGAATTATTTGATTTGCTAGAAGGAATTTACTGAACTGAAACATACATTTACTATCACATATTGCTATTTGATCAGTTACTTTACCTGGAAATCAAGTTTCGGGGTTATCCAGACAATTAGAAATAAGCTGTAAATGGACTAACCTCTTAGCAGTTCGGAGTGGAGGAAGCTATCATATGGAAGCAATCATAAGTCATATGTACTAGGCATGAGTCATTAATTACACAGCTTTGTCTGCTTTGAGATGTCAATGAGGTCAAAACACCCAGTCAATGAGGACAAAACCTACTGATGTTTAACATGAAACAGCAACAAGAATACACAAGCAACCAGTGTTTTCCATTTTAATTGAATTCAGTTTGTTTCCAGTCTTGGCCTTCCTGCCCTTCCAGCTTTGAACCGTGGTGGTTTTAAGTGTGGTATTTCCCACAGCAAGTTCCAGAATCTTCAAGGAAATAGACATGCTGGCCCAGTGCTGCCCTTTCACTTGGCGAGCCAGCATGGCAATTCAATTCCAAGTTTCCTGGCTGCTGTTTATGAAACAATTGCCAGATGAATAGCAAATAGCAAAAAGACATGGCCAGCGAAAGGAAGGGAGAAAAACTGAGCAGGTGTCTACATGTACAACATATATCTACTTTGGTGTTCTCACATAGGAAGTCAAAACCACATTTCTGCATTTTTGGCACTCATATATGTTGGATCCCATAAACACCCAAGTGCTTGGTTAGTAATTGCTGCAATCTAATCCTCCACTCTTGCTAAACCCATCATTGAGGCTGGATCTTGAGACCACATGTGGAAACATTTGTGTCCAGCCTTGCTGAATGGAACCCTGTGTTATAGATAACTTTCAACATGGGGACATCTCTCTGTCTGAAGCTGTAATGAGTCTTATAGAACCAAGATCACCCTAAAAACCCTTTTCCGCTCTCATGTAAGTGGTGTTATTTTCCTCTTAAGGACCCCACCTCTGATCTAGCCATGTTTATAATTCTCAAATAGATTTGTGTCATGATCACCCTTAAAGACCTTCTTCTGCATGAGCTTCTGAACAAGTTTCGGGGTTTGTTTTATGATCAATTTTATTTTTCTCCAAGTCAAATTGATTTAGTTTTCCTTTATTTACATTACTGCTGATGTAAATATGAGTTTAATAAATGTTATGCCATTTCTACTTTGTTGCCAATTATTATTCATTGTATTATTATTGTCCTGGTCAGTCCATTCAAGACTGAGGTTAGGTTTTTTTGAAGGATAGAATAGCAATAACAATAAAAGAATTCAGAGTATTGCCACTGGCACACTGTTAGTGAAAGGGAAGCAGTGCACACATTTAAGGACTGTTTACGTTTTTCCTAAAACACACTAGTGTGGTTTTCTGATCATTCTGATTGCATACAGTAGGTGTATTATCTGTGCAAACAGAGTCAAGTTGCATAAGTGGGAATAAATGTACATTAATGGTTCTTAAAGAATACAGAGTAGTAAAAATAAGCAGGAAAATACTTATGTGACATTAAAAGCTATTCAAAATAAGATTCAAAAGATTATTTTGTTAAATGTCATCTGGTTTAGTCTGTATTAATGAGTATAATGATCTTAGAATTCTGACCTTAACTAATCACTTAAAGGACACCAAGCATGCAAGACAAGAGGGAAAAAAAACCTTCACAACAGCGCAGTGCCTGAGGAATGCAAGCCAGGAATGCTGTTGAGTTACCATAAAGGGGTTTAGATGGCTGAAAACAATGTCTTTGTGTTTTCATCCAGGGTTCTAGTCACGCAACTCTGTGCACGGAAATCTCCAACAACTTTTCAACCTGGACACACAAGCAAGCAATCAAGTACCTGCAATTGACAGAATCGCGTGCAATTCAGGTACCCCTGGATTGTACTGGAAAAGTGCCAGGAAAGGTGGTTTCAAAAAGAAGTAGTGGATCTAGGAATGGAATAATTTCCAGACTTACTTGAATAACAGAAGGAAACACTACAAACACAATAACATAAAATATTTCAATAGCATATAAATATGCGATTGATTTCTTAAAAACAGACCACATTCCTGGTTAAAGCTTGTCTGTAAACAACTTACAAACTAGTCTTCTTTACCATGGCTGAATATTTTTCATCTTTCACATCTTTACTCTACATTCTCGATAAACCCAGTGAAGTACTGTGTGGACCTATAATGGCATTCATTCCAAAGACATCTGCTCAGCAAAGTGAATTTCCCCAGAAATCCTGACTTCATTAAATGCCAGTTTACAAATTTCCTGTTTGGAATCTGTTCGAAAACACATGCACTAAAAATCCAACAAAGAACCAGTCTCAATTCAAATGGTCCGTAAGTCCACAATTACGTCTGTATATGGAATAAATTATCTTGGTGGAATGAGTCTGGATACTGGAAATTGAAGAAGTAATTGGAAGAAGTAAATTATGCCTTGATTTTTTTTTTTTAGTAAATTTAGCTAGTAAATAAAAAAAAAAATTCTCAGACTAAAGTAGCATCACCAGCAATTTAGCAATTACAGTATGGAGTGGGGTTACTCATAAAACTTAACATCTTAGTTAACAACTTTTAAAGCTATATCTTTGTTTTTAACTAAATATTAATATTAGAATCAAATATGTTGCAGCAGGACTGGCATCCCATCATTTGGAATAAGATTGTTAGAGCGATTTCATATAATTTTGTTTAAATTGAATGGATTTCTACAATTTAGATTGATTTTGAGGCTTACTCCCCTCCTGAAAATTGCAAAATTTGTCTAGTTTTTAGGCTAGTTTTAAAAGCTTATCTTCTCAGTGGGGAAGATATTGAGGGTTGTGTAAAATGTTCGATATTTATGACTCAACACCCTTTAGTGTGTGTGTTGGGGGGCAGGGGTGGTGGTGGTGGTGGGGGTTTGGACACTGACTGTCTTGTGTTAAAAATCCAATCCTGACGTCTTGCGTGAAAGACCAATAACCAATGAGAACCCTGCTGAACTGTCATCTGCCATGTCTGTATTGATGAAGTCAATACAATTTGTGTTGTATGAAGTCACATACAGTATGCTCATGAGAAATTTTGAGACATCCAAGGTTCTGTGAGTCAGGTAAATTGGTTGAAACACTCATTGGTGAGAATCTGAAAGTGTGTGGTGTTTTATTCTGGCCATATCTTTAATGTGGGTGTTTGATGTCTGAAGCTTAATCCAGGATAAAAGCTAGTGAAATCTGTTATTACATCTGGACTATCTCACATTTTCAACATGGGAGATGATTGATTAATCTTGTAGTATGTCCCAGGCATAAGCCAGATGAAAGCATGTCCACATAGATTCATTTTATAGCTAGATTTCTAATCTTGGTGGCACAGTGGGTCACATTGCTGACTTATGCTAACTATGAGTTACTGTCTATGTGGAGTTTGACGTGCTCTTATCTATGTTCGTGTGGGTTTCCTCTGTTTTTTTTCTGTTTCCTCCCACTGTGGATTGGCTATGCTAAATTGCCTGTAGGTCTGAGTCAGTGTGTTAATGTGTGTGTGGATGGTGCCTGGTGATGGACTAGCATCCTTTCTGCGGTGAATTTTCCCATCTCACACCCACAGTTCCTGGGATTTGCTCTGGAATCACCCTGACCCTGACCTGAATGAATGGCTTTCTATTCTTTAGTTAATTTGCAAAAGCCAAACACTGCAAAATGCTGAACTCTTATATTGGAGACTTACCTTCCTATGAAGGTCAGCTGTAACCCAAAACTTTAAAACTCTAAAAGCTGGTAAATACTCCCTCAATAAACAGGAACAGAAATGATTAATTAGGTATGGCAGCATTTTACAGACTTCATGCAAATTCTGCCCTAAAAAAAATCCTTCCAGTTTAGGCAATGCCCACTTCCACTTTAGATGAAGATATCTGAAGCACTAGACAGACAGAGGCTATGATTACATGCACATCAAATTCCGTTTAAGGTCTATATTCGGGTTTCAGCTATATTCCAAATATGATGTTTATATGAGTAGAGCCATCAGAATATTCCTGTATATACGGTTGTAAGTATGCCTGAGTTGACATTCCTAAATACCTAAGCTACATCTAAGCATCTGTTAGCACCCACAATTCCTTGCGGACTGAGCAAGCACTATATCTCCTTTCAGTGGATTTTCTGAATAAGGTGTTTACATGCAACAAATTCCAGAGGTGGGAATCAGAATTTGGGTTATCAGGATATTATCTTAATCTGAATCGGGCAATTGGATTTCAATCGCCTTTACATGCCTCAACGGTAATTGGAATATTGCCAAAATTCTGATTAATATTTGAATATTTACGTGCATGTAAACGTAGCCACTGATACAAATATGATAGGATGACAATATGACAGAATGACAATAAAGCCACTTGACTTGATTTGAGATACAGATAGTGGCATTGTGTTACACTCCTACTGTGCAGAAGTGTTGCCACTTGCTGTAATACTGGTTGCTTTTGTGTGTGTGTGTGTTTTTTTTTTAAATCACGTTTTGGACATCCGTAGGTCAATTGAAAGCCAATTCTTGGGATGATGTGTGTTTCCAGTCTGCCCCTGATGGAAGCTCAGTCGCTGAATCACCCATATAACTCAGGATTACAGCTTCACTCGCCTTTACTTCACCAGGAGGTGTTAATACAGGGCATCTTCAGGAATCCAGTTCCGGGAATCCACTCCTGTTTTTTCTCACACCGTGCTTCAGACTTTCAGATTCCTGAAATAAAAAAGCGCGCCTGGAGGTGAGTAAGACGAGTGAGGTAAGAGAAACAAGCAGAGCATTCATGAGAAGGTGATTCAAAGCGCCGACGCTGTTCTCTCTCACTCTTACGACAGCTGATAATTATCTTCCTCAGCAGTGTTTAGGCGAGAGGCTCACACGCTATGGCCCCCCGCGGCGATCATTAAGCGTCACACAGCTACTTGCTTGGTGTATATATATATATATATATATATATATATATATATATATATATATATATATATATCAATTTTTGAGTAATTGGGGTACTATTGGGGTATCACTTTTTTGTGTGTTTTACGCACACACACACATACACAATATTACCCAATTACCCTTATATATACATAAGGGTAATATTTTGCATCACTTTAGAAAATAATAAATGAAATGAAATCTACTATATAGACACTAGTGCAACAATCTAGGATAATTCGTTTACTCTTGATCATTTCCACGTGTTCCTAGTGTGAGTGAGAAACCGCTACAGAAACTCCATTACCCAGCATGCTGTGTGCGCGTGAGTCAGGTGAACTTGGCAGATGGCTTCACGTGCAGCAGAGTGTAATGAGTGGGATTTCCTGAGCGCTGCATTGGAGCGCAGGAGGAACTAGAGGCAGAGTCGAGGCTGCGTGCTGTACATCTGTCACACTGGAGCTGAAGGAGTACTACCCAACAGCGCCTGGAGTTTCCTTCAAGTGCTACAGCCTTGTGCGAAGTTTATTACCATTTCGGGGATTTAATTCATTTTTTCTGTCCATTCAATGGATATTTCTAATAGTTTTACAGCCGGATGGAGTGTGCACGTGGTGGATTTTTCTCTTCTTTTCCACAATCCTGCATTTATGTAATGGGTTTTTTGGAGGAGTTTGACTTGGAGGATGGTTTTAGCGAGTGTTCTCGCTTGGCTTGCTGTTCATTCCTGGAGATAAAGCAGCCTATGTGGAGGATCCATACTGTGGTGTGCGCGCGCGCTCCGGAAGACGGATGGCTCTGTGCAGGGATTGAACACCGGGATGTCCATGCGTGGCCCGGAGACCGACAGAAGCACGCGCTCAGTCCGGATTTCCCTTCCTCTCTCGGCTGATTTAGGAGAATTTTTTGGAAATGGGCTTATGGATGATACCATGGTTGATCACTGAAGAAGTGATGCACCTTTTAAACTTCTCTATGCCTGTGTAAACCAATTTCTGCCTGTCAGAGATAAAAAGCAGCAGCAGCAGGTACAGTGTCAGCGTCTCACACTTCTATAACTTTCCAGCTAATTATATCTATTGCATATACTTTATTTCATATGTCATAGTTTTCCATGAGCAGTGTGATTGTGGAAGCTACACAGGGAGCAACAGCCATGAAGTCTTTTTTTTACTCTTTAGTCCTTTAAGTTGCAGTCCCTTTTAAAAAGAAGATGCACATAAATTCACCTGTTGGAAACGATTGTGCTCTTATACCGTTACTACCACTTCAATGGAGTCAGTAAAACAGCGCCAACCAAGGGCAGCTAGCTTTTAAAACACTTATGTGGTTGTGGGTTCAGTGTGTGAATGCTATTTAAGTATGGCTAATATTGTGCGTTTAGTCTACTTTCCATATCCAAATAAACTAATGAATGCATAGTCTGTTTTAACCAAGCTGCACCAGTTTGCCACATGCACTCTCTTTAAAATCTTTTTTACATTTTTATTGAGAAAAAAACAAAACAAAAACCTTGTACATCACTGACACAATCAAAGGCTTGTCATAGGACAGCCGAAAGGACACCGGATAAAAACTGTCAGTGTTTTTAATAGAGGAAGTAGGTCTGTCACAACTAATGGCTTTGTGTATATATTGGTGTGATTTTAATGTTTAATTCACATTCTGTGAGACCTGATACCTTGTGCACAGTGACACCACTCAGGTGTGACTAAAGTAACATGATGTGGTTTCTACTGATACCTGGGGAAACGTGAGACAGAAGTTGCCCATTTATGCTGCAGATTTGTCAAAGGGTGGACAGGGAGCTGTAAAAGCTGATCCTTGTTAAGGCCAGAGCAAGGCCGTTCAGTCAAAGCAACATTTCTGTGCAGGGTGGAATGGGTTCATCACTGTGATGGTCTCATAGCTGGAGTAGATTGTGCACAGTGTATTTTGGAACAAGGGAAACAATGATGGAACTGTTTGTGTTGGCAAAACTGCTGCTTTTGTTGGATAGCAAGTGTTCTCACAAGAACAAGATCTGTAATAATGTTCTGCTCTTAGAGACCCCACCCTGCCCACCCAGATCTCTTAAGAGCACACCATTAGACCTCTTTCCTCCCAGCTAAAAGGATTTAGGGGTTGAGTAGTGGGAATGGCCCACACCCACTCTATTCTCCACCAGAACAATGCAGTAGAATAGCCTCCTGAAGACAGGCAAGCTGTCACAGGGAAGCCTGCTGTTTGCAAATGGCTGAGTGGGTGTGTGTATGTAATATATATATATTTATATACTTCAGTTGATTTGTTTTTTCTCGCAGAATAAAAGCATATTGCCAAATTGGTACATTGTTTGAGTGATAAGAGGTTTGCTGCTAATGTTGCTGCTAATGAATGTGAAGAAGGTGATGCTAGTTTTCTGCAAAGGCAATGTACTAACTGGTTCTAAGTAATGTTAATTATTTCTTAACAATGTCGACAGCTTTTACCAAGTGATTATGTGATGCCTTTACTTTACTTTACAGTTGGCATGAATCTTTTAGCCATATGCAGGTGAGGGATCACAGTAAACACCTCTGCCCTCAGGATTCCACTTGTGCCATTTGGAAAAGCAGGAATGCTAGGGAACTGGACATGGCTAAGACAGGAAAGGACATGTCTTAAAACCCTGACTTCTCTTAAGATCCTGCCTGTCCTTCTCCCTTCTGTACCCCCACTATTGTCAACATCGTGGACAGAGACCCCACTATGTGCCTGTATAAAGAACAGGGCAATCTTACCTCCTTTATGTACCCCCCCTCATTAAAATCCTTTTTGAACAAGACCCCCTTTCTCCACTGAAGAGGGACTCTCTGTCCAATGCCAAATGACTCTCATGGCGGGTATTGATGGTGGGACACTTGCTTGAACAAAAGGAGCTGAAGTGTCAAATAAACTTGGTCAAAGCCCCCCTGACATTAGAATTCCTTTATCAGCTGCCCCCAGGGCGAGACAAAGACCGATTTTGTGTCCACCAACAAGCATTGATAAAACACCGAGCCCTTTTTGTAACCCCTCTCCCCACACTCAACTCGATAGCTTCTCATCTTACTCATTCTCTTATGACACTTTCAACTGGAAAGTGGGAAGTGTCTGTGTAGAGGGTGCAGGAATGCATGTCAGACATGTTTTGAAGGAACGTCATTTCTGAGGTCCAAGGTTGTGCTGCAGTAGGTTCTTTAAGGTTTCAAACTCAAAGAACTTTGGGTAGAAAATGTTCCTGAGATGTAATTTTGGGGTGGTTTGGGTGGATAAGTGGTCTGTAAAGGTCTGAAAAGGGTCTAGTGGAGGGCAGTGGTCAAGCTAAAGAACTCTGCTGTGGTGTTATGTGATATAGCTGTGGTAAGCCACAGTGGAGTTATGTATTAGGACTCTGACATGCTTCCAGTGCTGTTTCCTTGGCCACCAAAAATTACATACTCAATCCACCAACAGCTGTTTGCACTCATAGCTCTTCATTAACTTAATTTAAACTGGAACCGCTGTTTAAAAACAATTAATATTGTTTATAGATGGAATTGTGTCTGTAGAAAGAGCTATAACAAATAATTGAATTGGATGCTCTGAAACAAAATATATACAGGAATAATAAGCAAAGACTTTCAATTTTGCTTGAGTTCTTGTTACATCCTAGAGTTCTTGGTATATCTTACAATGCAATGCAATGTACGCAATGGCAAACAAGGCAGACATTTAACCTAAAGTTCTGTTGTCAACAATATTTCCTTTCTAGAAATGCTGATAATAGAAAGGGATTAAGTAAAAGTATTAGTGAAGACAAAGGCAAACATCTGTGTAGTCTCTTGGCTAAGGAGAAACCTGAGAGAGATTATTAGGGCTTGACAACTCAGGCTGTTCTTGTTTTGTGGCTTGTTTTGTTTGGTACATTTTTGTGCAATTGGTTATCCTCCCATTTTCTTTTTGTAATATACCCAAGTAATTTAACTAGCTACAATTTTGACTGTGCCTTTCTGTTTTGGCCAGGCCTACTTATCTCTATCCATGTTAAATATATACATAGATAGAAAATAACAACATTTGTCTTGTTGTGTTTAGCTGAAAGTATCATTTTCTTGGATGAAGGTTTGAAATAAATGCTGTGTGTGCAGACTTTAGAACCAGTCAAGGAATTTCCATTGAGTAGGCGTTACAGTGTTTTTTGATCTGGTATCAGGTGTTGATGGATGGATTGTGTGGAGTGGTTGGGCTACTGTGGTGGCGGATTTTGGAACAGCTTTAATAGTCTACTACGTCACTAGCATGCAGCTTGTGTGATTTTAGCATGGCTTATCCTTAGTTTAAGGGAAGAATGCATTTCTCTCGTGTCTAAAAAGGCCAAACCAAGCTTGAGGCAGAATATATATATCTTGCCTAAATTATTTGGCTCTATATGTAAGAAGTTTACAACACACCCTTGCCATCAGTTGTCAGACCTGATAGTGTAATCATTGCCATAATGTTGCACAGTGCAAGACTGTTTGCCAGTAAGTCATTAGAAGTTAATAGCACTAATATATTGGGTGAGATCTTCAGATGATTTCGCTTAGCCTACTCATGGGTGTAGAGTATCCAGTAGATCAAGAAAATAGAGAATGGAAATCAAAGCAGCTCAGACCCTCATTATATAAAGCTCCACAACATCTCAGTCTTTCAGGTATCCATCTTTCCCCTGAATGCATCATTTAGTAAAGGTGCATCTTGTCAGACGTAGGACAACCTCCTATTTTGGGTGGTGGGCCATTCCCAGCACAGTGACATGGTGATGGTATTTTAATGTGCGCTGTGCTGATGTATGTATCAGGTGCAGAAGTATGATGAGAAAGTATGTGAACAAAAAATAACTATCAGCTGTCATGTGGTCATTAACTGATGGGCTATAGAGTAGCTTATAGCCTCAAACTGTAATCTCCCAGCAAAGTCACTGTGCTTGATGTACTCATACAAGTGTCACACTAAAATGGCACTGCCATGTCACTGTAACTGCTGTGCTGACAATGGTCCACCATCCAAATAATAACCTAATATTATTATTTGCCATTTGCCATTAATGTCAATGGCAATTAACATAATAATGTCCAATGTATTATATACGGTGGGTGTATAGGATGTCACTGTGTTAGTGTTAGTGTGTTATTGAAACATATTCCCATTTATATTAAATTGTATTTATATTTATTCTTTTCACCTGAGTATTTAGGAACTCTTAAGAAGTCAACCTGTTTCACATTGGTCATTCTTCATCATGGAAATGATTAGAGGACAATGAAATGAAATGAGACTAAATTAGATAGTGGCTCTAAAAAATCTAAAATGCCCATATCCACTGGGCAGTGATTAAAGGCAATGATTAAAACATTTAAAACAACTTGAGCTGTAACGAAGGATGAGGATAGTTAGAGAGGCAAGTGATGAGGATAGGCAGAGAGCCAAAAATCTACATCAATTAATGGTTAGATTTCTCTCATGCTCAGTGTGCGATTAAGCTAATTACCCACAAAGTCATTTTTATAACATTTTACCCATCTTTTCCAAGGCTGCCAATAATTCTGTATATGTGTATGGGCAGCATGGTGGCAAATATAGATAGATGGATAGATGGATAGATAGAGGGATGTTATCTTGCGTTTACCCGTTCACCCCTACACTGTTTGCTCTGACTGTCTCTCTGCTTCTCTTGTGTGTTTAGAATGGCACTAAAGTTTATCTGAGCAGGAGAGTTGTCATTTATTAGGGTGTAGAAACAATAAGGAGCTTGTCTCCAGGGTAGTAGGGCCTGGGATGGGGGTGGAGGGGTGGAATTTAGGTGGCAGAGTGGCCGAGACTGAGATTGGGCAGCGTCCGACCAAGAACAAGCGCCTGTCTGACGGAGGCAACTGCTGACCCTTCCTGAGGAAAATGGCACCTTTGTTCAGAGTTGTATGTGTTTGTGGCTGGTGTGTGGGAACATGCTTGCCTCTGTGTGTGTGTGTGTGTGTGTGTGTGTGTGTGTGTGTGTGTGTGTGTGTGTGTGTGTGTGTGTGTGTGTGTGAATGACAGTCTGCAGGAGGGTAATGACAGGAGAGTTAGGAAAACGTTTGTTCTGGCTCTTTAGTGCAGTATTATACTAAGTAAGGTCTAAATAATTTCTGTGTGTGTTTTATGATTAATATGTCTCACAGTACATACGAAATATGAGTAATATTGCTTTCACAAGACATTTCTTTTGTGTCCTCACCAATGTGTGTATTATGGGAAAGGCTATCTGGGTTATCGGAATAAAAGACACTGGCAGCTCCTTAACACGCACATGTCAGAGATCTTATGCTATTTGGCTTACTGCTGCTAAGCACGGATGTCAACACTCCTGTTTTAAAAATAGCTTTTACTGCCACAGTAATTGCCCTCATTTCTGAATTTCCGATGAAGAAGCCTACAAAGATTACTCAACTTTGTCACAACTTGGTATTGACCATGGCTGCATGCCTTGTTTAGAGACAAATTTTTCTCTCTCTCTCTCTCACACTCACACACACACACACACACACACACACACACACACACACACTTTCTTTCTTGTTCTAACAATACTGTGAGTCACGGAAATACAGAAACAAAAATTAGCCTTTCTTACACAGGTACATGTAAGGCGGGATCTGCGTGACTAGTCTTAAAAGAATTATGGGCACGGGTCAGAGCTGAGTACAGCATCCTGAATTGTCTCTGAAATTAAAAGAGATTACTGCAGGGATTAGCAAGTCTATTAGTTAGCAGTTCTGTCATAATTTGTTGGTCTGCTGTTTTCACTGCTCTTTATGGTCCCACTTTGTGGTAGGTAAATATCAAGAGGATTGTACAGCATATTATGTGGCTTTGGATAATCTCCAGGACAATTAGGTTTATTATTAATGACTCCTAGCACCCTGCCTGCTCTTGTTGTTTCTGTCTCTTTCTGTCCCTGTCTCACACACACACACACACACACACACACACACACACACACACACACACACACACACACACACACAAAACACACTTACATAGCATCACTATCATATAGAGTCAGTGTGGCGGTTGTTTGGTCACTGCTCAAATACAATTTTGACCAATTTATGTAGATAGCGTTAGGATAGGATAGCACAGGATGCTCATAGTGAAATAATTTATTATAATTGCTTTCAAAATTTATCCATCACAAGCTGATTCTCCTCTTATCATACAACTGCTACTATTCTGGGAGAGGGGAAGACTAAAAGATGCTTCCTCCATAGCATGAAGCCATCACAACTTTAGAACTGCTGCCTGCGTAACAGTACAGGATAGCTGAACTTGAAGAAGAGACCTGTACTGTATGCATGAGCTAATGGAAACCTGGCCATACTTCCTAGCCAACCCTGGGCATAGATAATTGCACCACCCAGAAGCCCTTACTTATAATTTTTGTCCATTGCATACCTGACTTTTCCTGAGTCATTATTGACTTATTTGGTTAAACCCTATGGCCTCTGGTGTCCTTGATAATGTATCTGAGATTAATTCAAATGAGGTTAGGAAATTACCTAGGGTTGGGGTTTAGGTGCAACAGCTAGCATTTCAGTTTGTGTGGTTTTCATCCTCCTTCTTCCTCCTGCCTTTGTGCATCATGTGTATCCACAGGTCAATGGAAGTACATCACATGTGTGTTGATGTTCTGACTTCCTATGTGTTCTGCACTACCAGCATGATGCAAGAGGATATTTTGGATATTCATTGTATGTCAGCATGCTAGGAGGACACATCTGACTCAGGTTACTTGCCTGTCAGGGTTTTTTTCCCTCTTTCTTTTCCTTTTTTTCATTAAGGGCAGCTCTTTTATAAAAGAGTGTAATTCCATTAAAGATCATGCCAACTGACTTACAACAGCTCCCTCTGGTGTGTTTAGTACAGAGCTTTCCTTAGGGCAGGTCTGGAGTAAGTGTCTTCTGCTTCCTCAGAACTTGCTTATTTGTCTCTTTTGGGAAGTTTGAGTCCTTTGGCTCTTTGGGCAACTTCCAAGTTAAATGATTTTCAATTCATTGGCTAGTCAGTGTTTAGTGGTACTTTATACAGCTAATACCTCAGCATCTGTACTGCAAGCGCAATCTCTTTCTGTGGTGCTTGCTGCCACCTTGTGGACAATCAAAGGCTCTGCTTCTGGACTGCAGGACTCTGTTCCACCACAAGGTGTTGCTGTTTTACAAATTTTCATCACTTTTCCTTTTGTTATACATGATAAAGTGGGGCAGCAGGAACAGAGTGACAGTGTGATAGGTAAATGAGACATACACATTGCAGACTTAGAATAATATTTAATTCAGTTGTTCACAAAACCCTGATGATCTGAAATTGGAATAAGCAATGGCCCATATTACCTGATGTCTTATACTCCTTGAATTCCCTGATATATGACTTAATATACAGGTTTTATTGTAATTTGGGGGCAGTCGTGGCCTAATGGTCAGAGAGTCCGACTTGTAACCTGAAGGTGAACCTGAAGGTCGCGGGTTTGAGTCTCAGGCCGGCAGGGATTGTAGGTGGGGGAGTGAATGACCAGCGCTCTCTGCCACCTTCAATACCACGACTGAAGTGAGACCCTTGAGCAAGGCACCGATCCCCCAACTGCTCCCCGGGTACCGCAGCAAAAAAAAAGGCTGCCCACTGCTCCAGGTGTGTGTTCACGGTGCGTGTGTGTGTTCACTACTGTGTGTGCACTTGGAGAGGTTAAAAGCAGAGCACAAATTCCGAGTATGGGTCACCACACTTGTCCACAAGTCACTTCACTAATTCCAGGCAGAAACCACATGTTTACAAATGACCTGCTGACTGCAAATGCTAAACATAGAAACAAATCGAACATTCAACTGTCTTGTGGATTACCACAGGGAGGATTTGGCAGAAGCCTTGATTATTTTTCACTACACACATTTCCTGGGTGATGGAATGCATTCTTGCTTGATTTCATGGGGCAATTGTGGAGCGAATTACACAGAATTTATTTTTAGGGCTGTAGGTAGTATAGAACATGTCCAAACACAGTTTCTCTCAATTAATGATTTTTTTTTCTTGACTCAGTTTTATTAATAATTGCTTATTTAGATGTCATCATTTCCTTTTTTATGTCCAAACACACTTGGAGGAAAACTGCCTGCCTACCTCTTCCGCATACATGAGCTCACTAATGCCTACAATTGGCTAAATGTAGATTTGATTTATTAATCGCTTCCAGTTACACTTTCCCAATTGCCCTCGCTTTGATTCCTGGCCATAAACAGCTGATGTGGCATCACCAGGATGCAGACCCGCAAACTCATGATAGGGTGAAGGATTTTCTGTTGAGCCATTCATTATTTCTCGATCAGGTTGTTTTACACAGTGGCTTGTATGAAAACGTGTCTGCAGAAGTTTAATACTTTGGAGTTAGACAAAGCTTCTAAAAGATGATGATCTGAACATTATTATTATTTTTGTTCATTATTATTCTGTTTTTGATGTCTTCTGACTCGTATAACATAAAAAAGCCACCACTACCATGAGAGCAGACAATAGATACTACAAATCTGCCTTATGCATACTGTACATAAGACTTATATACCCTTCTTTGTCCATCTTTGTCTTTAGATTAGCTATGCTACATTACTCCCAGATATGGATATGGATGTTATTTGAATTTATTCAACAGTCTAATTAAAAACTAAACTAATCCTGAATTTGATTATATTAACCCCTTAGACTACCAAATTATTATTTAATTTATCTTAAGGCATGTTCCTATTATATTATAAAATCTTGTGAATAGAATATATCTTCATGAGAGTGAGGAATGTGAATCTGGACTCGTCAATGTATGTTCCTGTATGTTTAAGGGGGCTAAAAGCTGTTGTTTAGCCATTATGCTACAAGGTCCATTCTTACCTAGTGGAGAAGGAAAAGCACTGATGGATTTCTCACATAGAGATTGTGGTAAGAACATCAGAAGTGAGGTTTCAGTTACAAATCTTAACATGTGGCCTGTTTCTGTTTATGTGTTGATCATCACTTGATCATCAGACTCTAATTGACATCTCATGTGTAGGAAACAGCAGCTTGGAATTGTTTGTTTTGTCCATGTGTTCTGTTTTTATCCAAACCTTCTGGAACGTGGTAGCTGACACTGTCTTCCTAAGGTTTCAAGAAACCCAAACAAGCTTGGGAAGCTAATATACTTTGCTACCACCAGATGGTGGTGTTCTCCTCCTTATCAGATCTGTGAAACCAAGCTTCTCCGCCCTTGCTGTAGAAGCCTGTTGAAACACAGCAAAAAGCATTGGGTGTGTGAGCTGCTCACCATGTAGATTGGTCCATGATGTGTTCGTAATGCTTTTACTTGTTAGAATGCCAACTGAACTATGTATGTGGCCAAAAATGCCACAAAAAATAATTTTAAGTTTATCAGTTTGTGAACATTTGCATTCTTATTCACTAATGTAGTACTCTAAAATCATGCTAATGAAAATCAAGAATGTGAATGCCTTAATGTAGAGGCTCCTGGCCCTGCTCCTGGAGTACCCCATGTCCTGCACATTTTAGTGTTTTCCCTGCCTCAGGTAATTAACAGCCCTTCCTGAGGTGCTCCAGGAACAGGGTTGGGAACCTGTGCCTTAATGTAGTGGTCTCACAATGTTCCTTCTTTTAATCCTGCTCCTGCACAATCAGCAGGTGGCACTGTGGCTTCATGTAAGTGCACTAGGTGTGCAAAGGTTCAAGGGTCTTGAAAGCAGAGTCCCTGCTCTCACTGTATAGAGTAATGGTTGTAGATTGGTAGTATTATCTCCATATTGCCAACTCATCTGCCTTTGAAGATCAAAGCGGCATGTCTGGCTCTTTAGAGTACCGCCACAGATAACCTTAATTTGAACTTCAATAAAGTCAACCATGTGCGTCGTGCATCTGCTGGCCTCAGCCCACCATCAACAACCGACATCATCTGCCATTATACAACCTTTATGTACGCAGCTTTACTGAAACTCTTTCATATCTGAGCTGTGTGCCATTTTTGACTGGGTGAAACTTTTGTAATGCAGCCTTGTATTTGAGAAAGGTGCTAAATAAATGAAATATAGCTAAGTATAAATCTGATAAATTGAAGAAGACTTTGTAAAGAGCCAAAAATGACAGTTGGGGTTGACGTTTTCTGGTCTCAAAAAGGCTAAGTAATGACTGGTAAAGTTTTGTTCATTCCAGGATTGAAAGCAAAGACATGCAGAAACTTGGCTAATGGCGGGCTCTCAGTTGGAACGCTGCCATTTCTTGCGTTGAATTCTTGGGAGGGGCAGATTGTGATTGGGTGACAATAATAACCTGGGCCTAAAAAAAAATGCTTGCTGCTGTTGCAGGTGTGGAACTGGACTTTGGTGTGGAAGTGTGTGTGTGTGTGAGAGTGATGGAGAACATGGGTATGAGTGATTACATAAATACCAACATAATATGCTTATAGCACCAATGCAAATGGCATTAAGTTTGACACCAGTAGGTTTGAACGTATGACTGTGGTAATTTGAAAAACTACTAAACCGATAAGATGTTTTTCCTTGACATTAGTGTTTAACTCTGCTGCACTTTCCCCCCAGTGTGCCTGCTACTTCACGTCTTTGCCTCTTGTCTTTGAATCTCTTTTCAACTGAAACTCAAACTCTGGCGATCATATGAATCTCTTGGGACAGAAGCATAATGGAGAGGAACTCATTTTCATTTCAGGAGGCCACTGTAAGTAAACACCAAAAATGGCTCTTTGAGCTCTTTACATACTTGAACAGAGACCAAACTTGCTTTCAACAAATCAGATTTGGTGTGACTTAAAACGCTGAGTTATTCAGGTTCCTGCCTTTGGGGATTATGGGACAAGAAAGAGAGAGGGAGGGAAAGAAAGAAAGAAAAAAGTTCTCATGAGGTTTTGCTGCATGCCTTGAGTTCTGCAAGCAAATCCTGCTATAAGTGTTACAGTAGGCGTGGGCATGCCAACCGTGCCAAGTATCAGTAGGGGTATGGCAACAAAAATGTCCCAGTGGACCAATCACAGCTCAGAATGTTTTGCTTGGGTGGAATGGAGCCGATCTGGGCATGAAATCTCTCGATTGAAATCTTATCACTTAATTACTCTCCAATCTGAAAGCAAATACATTCTAGAGCAGTAGGTAAAGTTTGTTCCCATTTGGGTTTGCTTTCTCTTCTGCGCTCCACTGTGTCTTTGCAGAATTTCTGTGATGAAGGGGAGAAATTACTGTAATAATTCCCATACACACATTTAGATTATTAAAGAGATTGACATTCATTTAAAGATTTAATGCCATCCACCACTGTAACTACTTGCTTCGTTTTAAGTAGGCTAGAATTTTCATTTATTTATTTATTTATTTTTATATTAATCTGGGCCTAACTACTGGGCAAGTTAGTACATCTACAGCAGGATGGCACTGTTTGCAGAAGCACAAAGTGTGTGGGTGTGTGTGTTAAGGTGTGACTGCAGTTTTAGTAGATCCCTTTGCATTTCTGGTTAATCTTTAAACAGAGTCAGATGCTAAAGATTGCAATATTATTACTATGCTTGCGTTGAGCTACTAACATACTCTTGTAGTTGTATGTCAAAATAGGTTGCATAAGATTGCATAGAATTCATGGATTAAAGCTGAATTTATTTTTTTTTTTATTTCCCCCTCAAAAATCTTATAATCATATATTTTTATTGTGCCATTGATCCAATAAACATCCTTCAAATGTTTAAGCAGGAAGTTACTTTTTCCTCACAGCCTTTTTTTTTTTTTTTTTTTTTTTTAACCGTTAAAAGTTTTTGCTCCGTAACATGCTCTAGCTATGGGGTTAATGCATTTTGCAGCTTCTCCTTAATGCAAGGATTAGTAGTATGAACAGCTAGGTAAATGCTTTCTCACAGTTTCTTTTGGATGCCTAATTGGTCTTTCTAGTGAACCTTTAAGTAACTTATCCTCTCATGCTATAACTAGGTTTATTTTATTTATTTTATTTAGTCCTACATGCTCCTGTAATGTGAAACAGTAAGAAAGACATTAGAAGGTAAAAGCAAATCCAGATCCAAAAACAAAATAATTTAAAATCAAATTTGAGGGGGGAAAAAAGAAAAACATGTAGTGCCTCAATAAAGGATTAGGGGATTTATGTTATTTTAAAGACACTCATCCAAGTGCAGCTTCATCTGAAAGTGTGAATGGAGAAGTCTTGCCGATTTTAGCACAAGCCTTACCTTGACTTTTTAATGCGAAAATTCCATGACCTGTAGTCTGGAAAATTTCCACATTCATAATGTGCTTGACAGTAGAGGTATGTGAATGTACGAGATTCCTGTAACCATCAGATTCAGTGTCATGCACTGCCCCATGCTTCCTGTTTTTTTTTTTTTTTTTAAACCTGGGCTGCCGATCAGGAAAGCCTAGATGAGAGACATTTTCCCTTGATCTTTTCAGTCTCAGTTGTCGAAAAAGAGCGTGTACGTTAGACAAATGTATACACCTTAAACAGAAGCGGTCTCGGACAAGAACAGGAGCAAAGAACTTTGCTGCTGTGTTTTTTTTTAATTTATTTATTTATTTTATTTCCCTGCAATCCAAAAAAAAATTTCACACATGTAATCCCTCAGATTCTGCCACTTGTCGTACAGTTAGCTGATAGTTTATACTCACAAGCATCATATACAAGCATCATATATTCAAGCCTCCATTTTGTGTACATATTGTGGTTTGAAAAGTTTTTTTTGACTGTTTTTCACTGTCTTTAAAAACAATGAAGCAGCTCTGGATGTAGTAAGAAATGGGTGTCATGTTTCAGTGAATTTCCGATAACACCCATTCAAATAAGCAAGGGATTTCATGCATTTAATGACACTGAAATTAACACTCTGATGACAGTCTCTTGCTAATTTACAGCCAGAACTACTTCAAGCCTGATTAACAATTTTTAGACACTTGTTCAACATAATCCAATATTAACTCAAATTAAAAATGTGTACATGAGTGTATATGTAATTGACATATACAAGATTCTGACAGAGACATGGTACTAGGCCCCAGTGCCAGTGTGTTTTTCCCAGGCTATCTTTAAATGCTATTGGCAGTAGAGATTGAAATGTGTGTAAAATATCAAACATAAATCAAATCATCTGATTCATTATTATGAGACTGTCATAATTTCAAGAAACTGTGAATTAGTAAATAGTTTTATTCTCTAAAGTAGCAGAAACAGGCTTTCGTAGTCCCGATTAATGGATAATTGAAAAGCCAGATTCCTGGAAATGTAGACTAATATCCAGCAAAATAGATTTGTCGGAATACAGGTAGAGAAAATGGTCCAGTAAAAACTAGACTTGCCTAGACTTTTTTTCCATTTTATTTTCTGGGAAGTCAAGAAGGCCAAATCTGAAACTGCTACTATACTTGTCCACTTAAATAAGTCCAGACTACTTCACATGTGCAGCCCGTGATGTATGCTAAACCAATTTTTATTATTTTTTTTCTCTCCTGTGTGTGCACACACACATACACGCCATATAAATGCACACATAGCTTTGCTCAGGTTAATGGAGTTCTGTCAGGAACAAGCGGCTCTTTTATGGGAGTCTTTTAGCAGGCGTGGCTGCTGTTTCAGCTAGGCAGTTTTAAGAGTCTTATCCCCCCCCCACACACACACACACACTCACACACGCACTCACACACACACACACCCATAGGCACATTGCTCTTCCACTGCTTAAGTCTAACCAAACCTCCTTCAATAACATTTCCTCTCCCTCTCACTGAGTTTGGCAGCAGAAGCTCAAACATAGAACGTGGTTTCTCGTCATGAAAATCACTATTGCAACAGCACAGTCGGCATGAGAAAATATCCCTAACTAATTAAGTTATATAACTTCAACATCAACCCATGAATTGGCACCTGATCCTGGCACTTGAGGAAAACCTCAGGAGTCGAAGACGTGGTTTGGTGCAGACCATCTGTTAGAGCATCTGAGTTAATGGCAATACCATTTGTTGGACTGGCCAGCTATGGACTGCTTGGATGTACAGTCTAGCAGCAATGAGCAGAAGCCCTGTGGAATAAGAATTGAAGATCTTTAGACTCTGGCTCTCTGGGCACCTGGGATTTTAGGTTCTTGCCCGTCAAGTAAGAGCCAGTTTAAAGATTATCGTTCAAGTTTTGAAGGTTGGCGAAAGTGAGGTTGCAGGTGGAGTTCCCAATCCACACCTGGTCCAGAACAATGGCGCCATGGCTGGACAGGTCTGGCAGCAAACTAGCATTTAGAGCTTGCAGCATGTCTCCGTCAGAATCTTAACCTTGACTAATGTGAACATTCGGAAAAAGCGAGTGGCTCAAAAAAGAACAATTTCAGGCAACTTATTGACTTTTAACGATGCTTGTAAGTGATCACCATTCCCTCCACCCTTGCTGTCTCTCCATCCTCCATGGCAATGCCAAGTTGGAAGAGGTGGGAAGGGCAAGCCAATAAAGTGCACATGGTTCTGATTGAAAAAGAGAGGGAGATAGAGGGTGAGGGAGGCAGGGCGATTTGTAAAGTCTCGCTCCAGTAGTAAAGGCTAGTTTTCTGCTCTGCTCTCTGTGCATAGAAACTAAAAGGGGTCATTTTCCCTGCTTCGTGTGCATGCAGTTGTTGTTTCAGTCTTAATAGTGTTTATGGAATTTGAGCTATTTTTATTGGAAATTTTTGTTGGACATGTTTGTGGAAGACTATACTGTCCAATCTGAGCATTGTATTTTACTGCGTTCCCACTGAAAAACTTTATTGTCCAGTTCCAATTTATGCTCAGGTCTGACTTTGCTGTCTTGACAGATTGGGTTTTGTATATGACCCATACCAGGGGTGTGCGTGGATCTGAAGTTTTTAAAACCCACTTGCACCCACTTCCAAAGGAATTCTGGACAATCCCACTCCCTCCTCCAGAAAGTTTGACCAACCCCACCTGCTCTGTTATTTATGTTTGTACCCACACACAATATTTTCTAATGAAATTATTTAATTCCCTTTCCCAAAATATAAGAAAACTAGTCACTAAACCAGTGACCTTGATCAGAATTAAGCATTTACTGAAGATACTGTGTATGAATGAAAACAGTAAATGAATAGTGCAAGTCCATGAGAGCAACATGCCACGTCCAGTGCTCTCCTTTGTTAAGCTCGATCTGACTGCTGGCTCCCACCCATATGTACATAAATACCTACCTATTCCCACAACTTTTCTGTTGGGTCCCACTGAATCCCAGTGCTAATGCACAGCTCAAATATTTAGTACTTTATGCAGCTTCCCTTTGACAACATCTTACTTGCACTTACTACTGAGACTTCTACGCTGAGAGATGTGGATGAAGAGTGCAATGATACGTGCAAGTGTAGTTATAATCAAATATGTGAAAGGGCTTAAATGTCTATTAAAAATAAATAGAGAAATGTTACGGGGGCAGTTGTTGCTATCCATAGGTCTCTGAAGATACAATGATATATAAAACAGCAAAAAGTGAAAGTTGTGAATA
>CM074957.1:14350385-14374806 GCA_037577455.1 Pangasius macronema | reverse complement strand
AACTTGGAGCAGATTTGTGTTTGTAAAATTATAGTTAGGCGAAACTTCTGTTGAATTGTTTTGCTGACAAAAAACTAGTGTGACTGGAACTTTATAGACTAGTGAGCACAAAGACAGCAGACGCTGATTCTGTGAATCACGTCCACAGCGTCCTGCCTCTTAACCACGCTGACACAGACATTGTGTCTCACTGATGCCACTCTTTCCCCCTGCTAGCAACTTGTCCCCCAGTGGCAGACCAGATATGATTGTCATTTCTCTGGATAAAGGGTTAGCTTTCTTTCGTCCCTCAGTTCTGAATGGTAAGTAGGCAGAGGGGAGTGTGTTCAAAGGGTTCAAAGGAAGGGGAGTGTGCAGGATTTGGGGGACAGATGGTAGTACATTACTGGACAGTTGAAAGCCAGCTGTTTTTAAGCTCCACCGCTGTGTGTGTTGAGGGCTCTGCCCCACAGGTGTCTTAGTACAGTGCTTCAGTGGGACAGCGCTAATGCCAAAAAAATTACGCAGTCTCAGAGTGCATCTTTTTCACATGCTTTGAATCCTCAACCCCCCTTTTTTTTTTGTTATCTTCATCCGACTTTCTGACTCCACTACCTAGCAGGAGTGATGGATTTATCACTCATTTTTTTTTAGTTGTTTACTGTTTCTTAAGCAGCTTGTAGTTAAAAAAAGACCATTTTGAAGGGAGAAACTAGTATTTTAGCATATCCACAACAGCCATTGCTATGAAGCAATACGTATGCCTCTGACTGGTTAGATCAAGTATGGGCCTGCTGAGATAGTTATTAAGAAGAGATTAGTTATGAAACACAAACCAGAGGAACGGATCAACACATACAGGTTGATTTATTAAAATAAATTTCATTGAAGTAAAAATATTTTGTGTATTGTGATGAGACCGATATTAGTCAGTAAACTTGTTGGGCCTTGCTGCGATTTATATAACTTTTACAGTGCAATATTACTTACTGGAAAAACAGTACATTTAGGCCACTGTTATTTTTGACATCATTTATAGTTGATCTCTGGCCAGGGCTTGAGATGAGCTTTTGATGATGGTTCCAAAATTGTCCTGGAGAGCAATATTCATAATTCCAAAGCAACGTAAGCAGTCCCACATACAAAATCCCACTTGTTTTCTAATGACGAGTTATAAAAGGTCATGACTGCACAATCTTTAGGCTGTTTGCAATGATAACAAACATAGTAGACAAGCTGGCAAGTACACTAACGTTAATGTTAATGTTAACGTAAAAGCTGTCCAACAGCTTGTTGTTAATGGCATTGTCAGAGGTGTTGACAGCTCTCCATATTTGCCTTTGATAGCTATTTCAATGGACCATGATGAGATTTAGTATCACGGCAAGACCAAAGAGTGAAGCAGGTTAGTCTCCTTAAAGTAGGAATACAATTAAATAGAAATTCTTTGCTGAAACCAAAAGTCAGGACAGGCACAGCCAAAAGGCAAAAGCAAAAATCAAGTGCTTGATTAAAAAAAAGTCTACTTTTATTTTCTTTTTGTTCCATTACATTATTGTTTAATTTTCATTTTGACCTTTACGTCACATTTAAATATTACATACATATTACAGTTCAGGGTGTGCAGGCAAATGTGCAATGGTGTCCGCATGCATTATAATGATGCAAATTAGTGGTGCAAGTACACAATGCAATTGTGCAGTTCATTGTACACCAATCTCAAATGTAACCTTAACTAATTATAGCTACCACGCTGAGAGCATTATGCAGAGGACGGTGGGTGATTAAAGATGGCTCAGTCATGGGTGATTCTGCTCAATCTGGCAATCCTAAACCATTTTTCTGATATTGTTTGTAGGAGCACAAAACAAAACACATTGTTAACTAATATTGTAACCAATATTCTCATTACAAATAAAATGTGTAAAATGTCATATTTGATACAACATTGTGTTTACTTTAAAAAAAAAAATCAGAATTTCAGTCTCTCGTGGCACAGCAGTAATGTATTCGCCCTGCTCTTGGTGTAGGAAGGATTCTTCTCCCCGTCAAGACACTAGACAATAGTGGGTATGTGTAAACTCATGAATATGCTAAAGGGCAGGTCATGGTCTTCTCCATGCATGTTTAGCTGTTCTTTGCTGTTGACGAAGTAGCAGGAGTTATGCGTCAGATCATGTGCTAGCCTGCTCACTTCCAGGTGAGAGACTCCGCTAATGGACAGGAATTGGCAATGACTGAATTGGAAGTAGGCAGGGTAAAAAAAAACATGTGTAAATAGTTTTTTACAGCCATTATGATTTTCCCCTAATGATCTGACACAATGTACTCATAAGAAATAACTGTGAAGGTATTTTGGTGTATTTCATTCTGTAAAGATACTGAACCAGGGTGGAATAAAAACATTGTTACTGCTTTGCAGAGAGCTAGAGAATTTGGGGCAGATTATCTGTAGTTGCTTGCTTCTATTTCCAGGCAATATTTCAAGTTGATCAGAAAAATGTCTAAGGCTTTAGGCATTTACAATATAATTAATTAACACATTAATCTCAATATAAATTGAGTATGAAATGTGCATCCTGACTGGCTCGTGCAGTACACGCTCAGATGCATCAGATATTCATGTGCTCTGGTTGCGTGATGTTCCAGACCCCTCTGAAAGCGCGAGTGGCAGGAGCCGTTGGGAACGGGAAGGTGCGGTCTTGAGTGTGTGTTCCAGCCTGTGGTTCCTCCCGAGTCGTGGTGGCACTGGGGGCTCAGACAACAACAAACACCCCCTCCCACTAAACCACTGACTGACTGAGGTCTCTGCCACTTTCTCTCTGAGTTTTAGTGACACACACTTTCTCGAATGGGCACTAGCACCGCATAACTAACGATTTGCAAAAACTGGATTGAGTGACAAATCTAAATAAAAACAACTCGGTGAACTGTTGTTCCTGGTTACATAGGTGGCTCTGGGGAGGGAGCCTGTGACATCAAGCCTGGCCCCCAAGTGGCCACTCTAAATGTGGCGATAGTCAACTCTGAAATCATTATTTCAGATTTATCCTGGTTACATTTTTGTAATCATACAGTACCAAAGCAGGACTCACACACACACACACACACACACACACACACACACACACACACACACACACACACACATGCACGCACATTTTCTAGTCAAAAAATTCTTGGAAGGAAGTGGAACAAGGCCTGAATGAAACTAGAAAAATAACAAGCAAGACAGCAAAAAAAAAACAATAGAGACAATAGAAGAAGAAGTACATGTGAGCAAAATGTTTTAAAACTAACCCATCTACCCAAGCGTTCTATTTAAGTTGTGTAATTCTAAATCACATTTGTATAACTTTGTGTATAACATTAGCTTACTAGTTAGATCAGTTTGTAAGAAACCGTAGAAACCCTAGACTACAGAATCCAATGAAAATGTATCCGAAAAAGGACACAAAAATATGTTGAATGTCTTTGGCCATGTTAAATGATTTTGAACATTGTCTTTCCTACCCGCATGTGCAGTGAGTAAAATGGCTTAATATTTAAAAAGAAAAAGATCTAATGTAACTGGCCCCTCTAATAGAACTGCTACTGCCTGGTTACACAGTTTAAGTTCATGGAAGTTGAACAGCACATGGCACGGTTTCCTCTGGTAGAAAACTGTCACCTTACCAGTGCCCTATTTCTCACACATATTGGGTTTTTCTTACAGTGGCACTAGGCAGAATTTTGTTTGTCACTGTATCCCTGGCATGCGATGAATGACAGAACTGAGACAAACTCAACGTACGACTTTCCAGTAGTTTTTGAGGAAGCACTAAACAATTCTTGATTTGTTCTCAGACCGAACTTATCATCCTCTGACAGTGGTGAGGTATGATGCACACATGCTCTGTAGGCTGGGGATTCCCCGCTGATCACATTGACGACTGTGTCAAAACTCCTGACATTTAACATTATAGCCTCACCTTTCACTAGCACAGTTTGTCTGTGGTTTAACTTTTGCATTGTTAGAAGACCAAGGGATTAGATGACAAAACTGTAAAAGGAGATATTTTTTGTCGTATTATTTTCTTGTGCTAGAATTGCAGCTCGTTGGAGTCTCGAGAATTGAGGCGTGGGAAGTTTGTGAACCCGCTGACCCCTCCTATTAATGTGGCAAATTAACAGAGTGCGGGTGATAAAAGAATCTCCGGCTGCTTTGTCTTTCCTCTAAAGGTCTTTGGAATAAATAGATGCTGCCCTGTTTGTTCTTGCGGCTTGTTAGCGCTGGAGCTTCCAAAACCAAACGAATCAAATAGATCGTAAAATGTTTTGGTGTCTTTATTACATCATTGCATTTCAGTGGTAGTGTTATTGTAAGCTCGAACTGAGCTGATGGTGTCATTTCGGTATACACACATGAAGTGAATGGGTATCCTTTTGCTAAAGGTTTTTGTGAGCAGCCGTGACGAATGTGAGGCCCACTGACGCGCAGCTCACAAAATTTAAGGATGAATAGAGAGGGCCTCCTTTGCCAAGGCTGTTTAGCGAAGGCCTCATCAAAACACATACAAATCACATTGATTTCTCTTTATAGGTATCCAGCAAGGAACAAGGAAACATGGACTTCTCTCTCTCTCTCTCTCTCTCTCTCTCTCTCTCTCTCTCTCTCTATCTCTCTCTCGCTGTCTGTCTGTCTGTCTGTCTGTCTATGTGTCTCTCTCAGTATTGGTTAGAGCTTGTGTCTTCTTCTGCCAATTGCATCTTAGTGCTCTCACAGCCCAGCATGGCATCAAAACTCTGGCCTTAAATTTTCAGTCCACTGTTCTGAACTCTACAGTTAAAAACAACCTGGTAACATTTCAGGAAACAATTCACTATTGCCCAGGCGAGTACTTTCTCCACATTCATGTTTAACAGCATTTTCCAGCAGTCACTGATGAACTTGAGGATTGAGGATTACGCCATCGGTATGGCCTTGTTTTTGTCAGTGAAACGTTTTTTTTTTTGACATTTTTATCCGTCACTGAATCTGGTATGTCTCGTCTCTAAACATGGCCAAGAACCACCTCTTTTTCCAGGGAGTGGCCATTTGACTGGCATTGTAAATGGCCAATCGCAGACATTTCCTGAACCTGTCTGCGAACACAGGTGGCAAACATCCAAACATCTTAATAGCATCTAAACTGAATGTATATTTATTATACTAAGAACTAGCCAACTGACAATTAAAACTTTTTTTTTCTTCTGAGAGTAACATGGAGCAGTATGTAGTTGGGTTAAAATAACTTAGCATGTGTTCTGTCCAAATTAACATGTGTTCTGTCCAGTATTTACCCAGTGCTGTTGTTTGCTTTGGTTGTTTTCAGTCTAGTATTTTTTAGAGTGCAGAGAAGTGTACCATTATGGTTGTGGGAGGACAACAAAGCCAATATGCTTACAGCTTAGTTAATCCTCAAAACCACAGATATTATCAAAGTCTTGTCACTCTGAGCCATTTTCTGGTTCAGTTAGACCCTGCGCAAATTTTAAGTTTCTGTTTTTAGTCTTTTTTTCTTTTGCATACTGGAAATCACACAAACCCCTGTACGCTATAGTGTGCGTCAAGGAAGCGATTACTTTGGAAAAGATCAGGTACATATCTCTTATTTCTCATAACAACCTTTATTTAAAATGGTCCCGTGTGTCAAGCATGTAAAGAATATAGTGCTAGACTATGGAACTCTATTAACACATGTATTATTATTATTATTAATATTATTAGGCAACTCAAGGCAATCTACTGTACTTTTCTTGATCAGTGGTTCTGGGACCAATTGCAAGTTGGATATGAATTAAAGTTGACTATTTTTTTCTGATCTCATTTGCTGACATATTTTCGTCCATGAACATGTGTGATATATGTGTGTGTGACTGACAGCATAGCCTATGAACTGAATATACTGCACATATCCATATGAAAGCCTGCCACCATCACCTTCAAATTTCACAAAACTTTGGTTCTGCAGTGTTGTGTAGGCCAACCTCACCTGGCGTGTGTGTGTGTGTGTGTGTGTGTGTGTTTATATCAAATAAATCTCTGTAAGGATCAAAAGAGCTTGAAGTCACCTATCCAAGTTCATCAAAGCTAAAACGGATGGGTGTGACGTTTGACCAAAACTAACACATTTTAGTTTTCCAAAGGAGTGCACACATCCAGCTAATAGCTCTTTATAGATGTGATTTTAGCTACACTCTGATGGAGGTACATAGTACAATTCCACCTTGGTCAAATAGTATAGTAAACCATAAATCTAGTGTTAACTATAAAAGCGTAGTATCTGAGTGATTTGAAAAGCAGCATGCATTCAGAATTGGTAATATTCAGTTTTCTTTAAAATGAC
Source organism: Pangasius macronema (assembly GCA_037577455.1). Classification (NCBI taxonomy): domain Eukaryota; kingdom Metazoa; phylum Chordata; class Actinopteri; order Siluriformes; family Pangasiidae; genus Pangasius; species Pangasius macronema. The sequence continues at coordinate 14,368,459 of CM074957.1, read as the reverse complement.
ATCTTATTTTACATATTATATGAAAGTTGTGTTAATTGTTATGCCTACTTGTGCCATTTCTTTCTAAACTTGAGCAAGAGGCAAAATTTCCTGAATTCCTCAGCGCTTTCTTTTAACCATGCAGTATTCTGTCTTACTCTTTCCTGTAAATTATGAAGCTAGCCAAAACTAAGTTATCCTGAAAGCTTCTCGAAAGGAAGTCGCGTTCCTCCTTTCTCTGCTATTGTGCACCAAAGTACACTTTTGATGGACAGGAAGAATGCTGCTCGGAAGTGGGTTTTCTTGTTTTTTTTGTTTAAGCCTATCAATTCTTTGTGTGTCCTTAAGCAAACAGGAGAGTGCTATGTCCTCTTTTTACTGTTTCACCATGTCACTGTTCAAACTTGAGAAGAGTAAATATTGGAGCAAAACTTTGGTGTGCTGAGCTGCTGGTGTCAGGCGAAAAAAAAAAAAAGCCATTTAAAAGCTCAGTAGTATGAAGAAAACATTCTTGATTGACATAAGCAGACAGAAAACTGTGCAGTGATTTTTTTTGTTAGTGAATTGCACTTTATGGTTACAGTGGCTTTACATGTGTTGCCGTCTCTGATTTAAGATGGAGATCATTTTCTACTAGTTAATAGCCCCTTCTTCCAACATTCACACAGCACCAACATTGACATTTGCTTCAAGCAGATCTAGACAGAAACAGCTGGATGCAGAAATGAAGACGGCTGAGGGATCAAAGATGGAAGCAGTGGCTAATAGTTTTGGTGCAAACTTTAGCACAGCTGAGCATGGTTACTGCTCTCTCCATCTGTGGCTTAAGCTAGTCTGCGTGCTAATCAGTTTCACCTGTATCACTGACCTTTGCAAAGCTGGCTATGCTTTCTCCCAGCCCTCGTGTTCTGTGATCACCTGACACAAAAATGAGCGTCAGGAGGTGAGCCACGTGCGGATTGTGTTTTAATAAGCACAATGAAAACAATCCATTTGGGGCTTTTCTGGGGGGCTGAGTTTCAGTGGAAAGATGTTGACATGCTGCCCATGCTGGATCTGAAGCACGCCTGCTAGATCATGTGTTATTTTAATGTATTAGCACCAGAAGTCTGGAAAATCTGTTGCTTTTAGATTATATATATATAGTAACAACAGAATGCAGTGTTCAAACGCAGTATGAAAATGTGCACCAGATTTTTGTGCACTTTGCTCTTATTGTAGCACAGCCGCCTACATTTGCAATCAGTCTATCCTCAAATTAAAAGAGACAACTTCTTAGCACAAGAGTTCAACACAGGAATAAGAATGCCTTCCATTCACACTTCATTATTTACTATTCTTCTCAATTGTAGCTGTTTTCTTGCTCTTAATCTGCCTCAGATATGGCTAGCATTTGGCAGCCATTGCACAGCACCACGGGTCAAGGCAAGGCACCTATTCTCCCCCCCCTTTTTTTTTTTTAATCCCTCTTTACTGCATAATATTTTAGGTCGCAAGCTTATCTGTGCTCTAAGATTCTGCATGTATGGCCATGTTTAATCTTGGCTGCCTACTGTAAATTTTTTCTTAATTACCCAATGGCGCTTTGGCAAGTGCTTTACAATTGCGATTTATCATTACTAGGAATTTACCGGTCTACTGTGTCACTCCGATGTGGTTCGTTTGCACTGTAATTACACCCAATGCTTGTTGGAGCTTGTAAAGTTTGTGGCTGTGCAGTGAGAGTGTGGAACGGGCCCCAGAAACATTATTTTGTGTCCTTTTACTGGAATGTTGTTGCTTAAATGTTGCTGAATATGAGTTGCTGGAGGTGAGACTGTGACAGATTGAGTTTTTTCCTAGTTTACTCTAAAGTGAACACATTCAAGCTAGACAACAGGGGACTTAGGACTCACTTATCATAGTCTAGTTTGGACATAAAATGGCTTGAGAGAAAATTTCATAGTAGGTTGTTAATGAGACACTGTTAAAAACATAACCGCTTTGATACAGATGCAGCTAAGCTGCTGTAAATCTGCATATTGGTATCCGATAACACAGTTAGCACACCTGCAGAACGGTTTGATTTGACCCTGCCGCCCCATGGCACTGTTCCAATACAGATAAAACGTCTTTTAGATGTAGCCTTGAGCTGAGAGGAAGTGCGGAAGGGAGTCGTGTGGGTATTTTTTTTTCTTTTTTTTTTTTATAAAGTGACTTGATATTGAACGAAGCTTGCACTATAGCTAAATCATCCATTTATTTCAGTTCTCATTATAGCAGTTGGGTTAATATATTTGAGGTGTTTTCATTACACACCTACAGAATGATTAATTGCTATAGATTTTTGCTGGCTTTATCCTCCTGTACTTTGGTCTTGTAGCACAGCGGTTGCACTTCCAATCAATGCATCCTTGTTATAAATACAGCAGCTTTTCAGTACAAGAGCTGAAGGCAGGGACAAGAATGTATGCATGTGTAGGAACAATTCGCAATCATATTTATAGAATAATGCTTGTTTTTTTAACACTAAAGGAAAGCCCCTCACCTTAAACATGCAGACGAGCTGCTTTAATGAAGAATTTGCGCCCATGCAAAAGCTCACAGTAGAGTGAATTACGAATAAGCCACTGCACCGGATGATTCACGTCTGAAATGTTCGCTGCAGTTGAATGTCAACACGTGTGAGTCTCTGATTCATGATATGCTGTAGGGATATAGAGTAGCTGTAGAGGGAGCTCTCTCGCTGTCTTCTTGTCATGTCTTGTTCTCCACTGATTAATGTTTTGAATATTAACCTCGACACTGTTGTTTGTCTGTCATTGATGAAACACTTTACCTCATTATTAAAAATGATGGTGGTGTCGTGTCATGTTTATGTAGTGAGATAGAAAGGAGAGATAAGGGAAAGTTCCCAGCACTTCCTGCCCTGTATGTATATGTTCAGACTTGTGTGTGTGTGTGTGTGTGTGTGTGTGTGTGTGTGTGTGTGTGTGTGTGTGTGTGTGTCTCTTTAACAGTGTATAGATGGATCATGCATGGTATTGTGCTAGGGGGTTTCTCTAATTCCATGCTGAGCCTGCCATCCTTACCTGTGGTTTGCACACACACACACACACACACAGTTCACGCACCCTACCCATCTGAGACATCACTCCAAGCTAAGGGTGGAGGAATGCAGTCATCGGCGCCGTCCCAGCATTCTCGCTGAGTGTAATCCTTGACATCACCTGTGTTTATCAGTTTGTTTTAGTTACATTTACACACAAGAAGAAGACGTTCATCAGGATATCAACCGTGTGTGTCCTTACCTCACACACAGGTGCTTACTCACACACTCATGCACACACCCTTTTACGGCTTCTAACAGAAACAAATTCAAGCTCGGTGCTTTCTTCATGGACAAGCATCCAAATGCCTAGGTCTGTGTATTTTCATGGTCGTTGTGGCAGCATTAAGGGAAACTGGCTCGGCTCAGCTGAGATTCGAGTTTCCTAATGAAATGACTCATTTCTGGACGGTGGATGCAGCCAGAGTTGCCTCCAAACTCTCACCGGAGGTCTGATTACTGTATAGTTTTATGAGGTTAGCGTTTCGTCAGGAGTGACGTGGTCCAAGCCACTGAGGTCACATGGGCCGGGGGTTGGGGAGGAGGGCTTGAGGGGTTTTGTCTTGGGTAGCCCTGCGTACTCCGTGCCAGTGCATGAGCTTGGGTCTTTATTTATGGAAAGGGATCCTAAAATAGCAGGCTGGCTCCCCACATGTGGAGTTCCACTCCTGACATCTGCTGTGTGTATTGTCCTTATCACACTTCTTATCTCTGTTATAAAATACATTTGTGCAAGTGAACTGGTTGTTAGAATGTTTAAGCATTGAGATGTGATCTGCATATTTGATAGTCCTCGCTGCAGAACCAAAAAATCCAGGGGGTGGAGCTGTATGTGGTCCAACTCCTCCTATAACCCTAACTTTACCCTAATCCCTAACCCTAATCCTTAACCCTTAACTCACAAGATGCGCTACAACACACTTAACAGCACGCTTATCCATCACGAAACACAGTCTTCTCCACCCCCTGGACTTTTGGTTCTGCAGCAAGGGTTACTTGGCCTGTCTTGGGACCTGAGAATAATTGGATGCTGTAATCCTTAAAGGAATACTTGAGTGTTTTTAAATGTAATCTGCATGCTCTGAATATATAGCATAGATGTGATTGGCCAGTGTCCTTCAATGGACTGGATTCCCATCTGGGGTGTATTTTCACCTCACACCCAGTGTTCTGGGGATAGACTCTGGATGCATTTTGACCTTGAGCAGGATAAAGCAGTTACTGAAGATGAATGAATGAACATTTATTGAAGGAATTCAATAACTTCCCTTACACTCACTTTATAAGTGACTTTTGAGTAAACATTTCTGTGCTTATCTCAGTATAGGGAGGTTTGTCAAAATTCCTGTCTGTAGTAAGTCTTGTGGTAACTACTACAGATTTTCTAGATTAGATTGGATTGCAAAATGAAGGGATATTTATTTATGGAAATTAGCATGTGCACAGGCAATCCAATACTCGGTTAACCATTTGAGGCTCCAGTATTCTTACATATTCTTAAGTCTCCATACACAGGGGAAATTAACACTTTTTAACAAAATGTCTTCCAAAATTTTTCATACTTAGTTTTTTTTTTTAATGTATTTATTTTATTTTTTTCCCAGATAGCCTTTAAGAATTCCTTTGACAGAATAAGAACGTATTGAAATCATTCTCCTGGCTGGATCGCGAAGCTGTCACAAGGTTATGATGGACTTTAACAGGAAACATGGCAAGCACATCACATACCTCACTGTTGCCAAAATTATTAACAAATTCAAAGAATGGAAGTGTCATGGACCAACTGAGAAGTGGACGTCCACGAACATCCACTGACGAAGGCACAACCGACGTGGTCCTGGCACACACACTCCCCTATGTATGGAGACTTTTAGGACACCCATTAGGTATACGTAGTGCACTACATCCACGTGAAGACAGTGAAGAAAAATGAATATATGGAAAAGAAAAGCACATCTGGCACTATTCTGATGCCAAGAGCAGTGCTGTTGTGGTGTTCAAGATTGAATTGTGCATCAGGACTCAAACTAAAAAAGGCTTTGGAGCAGGCGGTCGGACATAACGTTCACCCGATAAAATACAATGACTCCNTCCAGCAGTTAAACCATTCTGTATGTGCACTGATGTAACCGGATGCTGCAAATATGTTTTAGATAATAAAATAATTGACGTTGTATTGCTATTTCTTCTCTTGTAGCTGTGGAAGTGGATTCCAGGAAAGCAGACACCCTTCACTTGCTTCATGTGGATTCTTGCGGTGAGGAGGATGTATGTCTTCTTGTGGTGAGGAATATACGTTTCCAAAACGCACAGTTCCAGTGTTCTAGACATAGCTCATAAACCTCAGCCATAGGCTTCTTTAAATGAGCTGAAAATGCTACCGTTAATGAATTTATGCTAAGAGCGTCCAGCTAACATTATACATTGCGCTGCTAAGTAATGCATTCTAGCTTGACGATTGGCATTTCTGTACATAACTCTTAACTCTAGGTTTTTGCACATATTGTTTTGCTGAGTGCTGAATATTGCACACGTTTCTGCATGTTAAAATCCCATAAGGCCTTAAATGGCTTGCCTCCACAGCATTAGCTCTTAAATGCAGGCCCCCCACCGAACTTCATACGTCTGTTGGTTGCATGTTTATGAGCCAGAATGCTATTAACTCTTTAACCTGTTTGTCAAATTTGGCCATGGCCAAACTATTGTTTTTGCTAACAAAGTTGGAAATTGTGAAGTAACATTTTTTTTAATAAGTTTGCCAGTTTGTTTTTCATTGTTTTCAAGACATGGGACGAAAATGAGCAGTTAAATGTTCTTTGGCATTGCCATGTCGTAACACACTTCATCCTCATTTTAAGCCAATAAACACAAGCATAAGAAGCTTTGCTAAATATCCTGTCATGTGGCAGACTGTACCGAGATTGATTTCCTTTTGTTTAGCCTCTGCTTAATTGTTTGTAGAAGAAATATTTATGATATCCAATGCATTGCTGTCAAGTGCTGAATTTCTAATATTTTAACAAATCTAATTCAATTAAATTCAGTTTTATTTGTGTAGTGCTTAACAATAACCATTGACACAAAGCAACTTTACAGAAATCTGCACGCAGAATTAGATCCCTAATGAGCAAGCCAGAGGTGAGAGTCAAGGTCAAATCTCTCTGAGGAAAAAAAAAAAACGTTTGAGAGGAATCAGATTCCTTTGGTTGATGATAGATTGTGGGATTACAAATCATTAAACCTGTACTATACTTGCTTGTAACTATGCCTACATGTATGCAAGATGGCTGTGGCCTGACGCTTATGCACGTTCTAGAAATGAACATTACGTGTCTGATATCAAAATAAATAGTGAGGGCAGTATAGCAGCATGTGACATTGTCCACAACTGACTGCAACTAGTGTTGTATCTCAAATCATACAGTTCTACAGTTTTCTGACTTTCTGAGTACTAACACTAACCAGTTTACATATTAAGGTTAGTATTTGAATTTTAAAAACCTCTCATGTAACCTTCAAAACTACTGAAAGCTCTGTCTTACGTACCAGTCTTCTGGATCGTCTATTAGTTGATCAGTAAATAAATTTTGAATGTAAGGTCATAGGTCATTTTCAATTTGAGACAGATAATGAGCATAATCACAGCAGCCACAGAAAGTTTTAAGAGAGACAGAGCTTGTCAGTGTGTTTAACATCGCCATGCATGAAATCGCTAAACATTTTGCAGTTTGACTTGGAAACCTGTGGAACGGGGATGTTTTGGCTCTGATGTGCCTTCTTTTGGATGCCACTTTTAATCACCCAGATGCGTGTGTGTCCTGTGGCACTTGCATTGTACTTGGCACTTGTTTCTGCACACACATGCAGTCATGCATCAAGCATAAACCAGGCCTTACTCTTCTACAACTGTGTAGTTTAAAGTCAAACAGTACTAAGTGTGTTGTTCAGTATGAGCATATTGTGAACAAGCGGCAGCAGCAGTTCTTGGGTACAAGTCCACCGTATCCCGATCTTTGGCCTCAAGTCAGTTTTGCAGTAGATTATGTGGCTGACTGGACATGAATAACTGACATCTGCTCTTTGTTTGCTGCTAAATGTATTTGGCATCAATAGGCTCACTGTGGCATCTATGAGCTTTTCAGCACTGAAGTATTGTTTCCTACCAATGTTCTGTCCCTTTTTCTCTTCTGTGAGACCTTTTATACCACAGGCCTTGGATGTGTGTGCCATATACACAGCTGAAAGTTGTATATATGTAGGTGTAAGTGATTTTCTGCTTTGTATGTGTAGTTAGCCAACATCTATTTAGCTACCTAGCAATGCCTAGTGCAACTTATCAGGCTAGATACCTAGAAAGTTCCTGAAATTCAATTCAATTAAAATTATTTAGATTTTTATTTATATAGAGCTATTAACAATGGGCATTGTCTGCAGCTTTACAGAAATCCGGATGTAGATTTAGATGCCTAAAATAAGGCAGAGTTAAGAGTGGCAAGGGAAAAGGACACAATTACAAGAGTCCTGAATGATGGAAAAAGGTCCAACTTTTAATATAGCAAGGATTTTGTTCAATTTCATGTGCCTTCTTACTAGTATGTTCTGAAGGTAAGGAGTGGGAGGTGTAGGTGTCGCACACTAATGACCACAATCATTACTTAAAAGAGTGGTTCTTAAACCAGAGTAGCGCCAAGGGGTTCATATGAAAATCTCAGAAGTTGTATCCCTAATTAGTAATTTTTAGTTTTGTTTATTTTTTTATGTTTGCTTTAACCAAATGAAAATAGTTGTATGTTGCATGTTTAAAAAAATGGTAGATAATATTATACAATAAAAATTAAATGTGTCATCCAATCACAGTTCAAGGCCATCCTGAGCATACTTAATAAGTTAGCTGTGATGTGATCAGAACAGTGCCACATGCCTTGTGCTAAAAAGGTTTGAGAACTGCTGGTTTATCAGTACTGTTGATTCAGGAACATTTCTTATTTGGAATCATGTCCACTATTGGTATACTTTGGATTGGTATAGGATAGGAATCAATACACATCCCACTGACCCACTGTTCAGTATTTAATGGCACTTGTCTACTGCCAAACCCATCCCAGCTCTAACCCCTCTCAGCAGCAGTCATGGTGAGCAGATAGTCACATTGCAGAAGATTATGTGCCACCGAGAGGAGAAGCTCCTTCACCTGGTAAGGTTTTTGAGAGTGCTTTGAGGCCTGGAAAGGAAAATCCGGGTGATTAGTGTTGAATTTTGGTTGGAAATATTAGCACACAATTTGCTATTTTTGAGGCACCTTCAGTGTAGTCCATTGGTTTTGTTGACGTTTAAACTGATGTTGTAACTGATGACACACACGTGGCAGTTGGAGACATTACATGAGAAAGCCTGTGGCTAGAGCATTCATACGCAATAGCCAAAATGAATCTGCCATGAGTATGCAAGCTCGAATGTGTGTTTCAGCTGCTCCTAAACTCGTTGCAAGTATACTGAGCCCTTGATTCATTATTACACTCCACCCTCTAACTCAGAGAGGAGGCATGCCTCTAGACTTCTAGTCTGAATTTCATTCAAAGCTTGAGAGTTTATGCTGACAGTTACAGAGTTAACATGAAATCCAGTAATCCTTCATGTTATGTGTGTCTGTGTGTATCAGTATATGGGTAGGATGTGTGTAAGGCTGCATGTACAGCTCAGTGTATGTGTGTGCTTATGGGCCTCAGCATGCTCTCACGCTTATGAAGTTTAGTGCTAGGGGCTGGGTTAGCTTTTGTACTTAAAGTCCACTTAAATCCAGCCATACAGTGTCTACTTGTTTGAGTTCATATGATTATTTCATATCTTTATTTACCATGCCCTCATCAATACCTCAAACATGATTCCCAACAAGTTCAACCTTTGACCAACAGCTTAAATTAAAAAGAATTTGTTTCCCTTCATAATCCCCTGATCTTATAATGCAGCTACAGACGTGCTGGGTAGGTTAACAAGTTGTGCAATGGCTCTTGTGCAACTGTTAAATCTTTTGGCGGTAATTATGAGTTGGCAATAAATGGATACAAAGGTTCCAGGGCTTTTGTTTTGGCGCATCATATGAAGATACTTGAGTGTTTTTATTAGAACAAGCAGTGGCCGTGTTGTACGGTGATCTTTTCTGCCCTTTGTGATGAAGGCCAGGAGTTTGGCAGCTCATCCAGTAAAAATCTGATTTCATTGCTCCTCTTGTATACATGCTGCAATGCTGCTCATTTCCTTGACTGAAAATGTTCTTTTTGTTGTATGTATGAAGAAGAGACTGAAAAATAGGGTGTTTGGGTATGCATGTGCAAGTTTGTGTGTGTTTACACTGCGCTGCCCCAGCTGGGTGGTCCTCATGGCTGGTTGGTCAGCGATCCTCTGGATCATAAATCAGAGTCCAGTGCTGGACCTGGCAGTGTGTGACCACTGGCACAAGGCCTAAGGAAAAGTCCTCACCTAAAATCAGCACCTACCTCTTGGGCTGCAATCTAAAGTCTCCCAGCCTTCCCAGAAAAAAATCCCAGAACACCAAGACCTAAAACTTCCCCATACAAAATGATCAAATCTTCTATATCCACCTTCCATTTGTTGGCTTTGTGGATGTTTTATTTTCTCATCTTCCTCTCAGTTAAGGAGTTCATATGTAAAATTTTCTAGCAGCCTGAGATTTCTTTATGTAGGGCTGTAGATTAAAGCTCCAAGGGGCCATCTACCCTGGCTTTTAGGGCACTCGATGCCAGCAATTAAGATGCCGGATGTGATGAGGAGGATGAAGCAGCGTCCACCCTCTCTCTGACTCCCACTCCGGCCACAGCTTTAATCTCCGCTGTGGTGGCTCTCACCAGTGCACTGCCCTCTCAGGCATACATAAAGATAAGACGCTGGCATCAGACTGTTTGGAATAATAACGCCCAATTTGAAGAGAAGTGGCTCAGCAAACACCAAAGCACTGGAATAAAAAAGCAGATGGAGATGAAAGAGGAGCGGATGTAACTCTGGAGATAAGAAACGAAATGTATATATGTGATTGCAAACAAATGCTCTCACTCAACGGGAGGCGAGTGCTAGGCTCTCAGCCTGATTCCTGACCTGTGGAGGATGGAGATAGAGAAATGCAATTTGTTCCTTTGTGTGGCAGGATCACAGAGGGACTGTGACTTTTTCTTCCTCTGTCTCTTGTTGAGTGCAATTTAGTTGGACGAGCAGGTGGTCCGGCCTTGTGCAACAGCAGTGACTTTACTTTCTTTCTTCTTTTTTTTTTGTCTACTTTCTTCTCTTTTTTTGTTTTCCTGCCGAGTCTCACTGAGCTTTCGTGTGTTTGCTTCTGTCGTGCGGTGCTTTCAGACAGTATTTGGGAGTGGAGGATTAAACAGGAGGGATGTAGTGAATGAGGGAAAGGTGGAGGAATAGAGGCGATGTGGCGCCGTCGACCTGTTGGCCCACAGCCTGGTTCACATTTTTTGAAATAAAAAAAAAAAACGCAGCCGTTGGCTCCAGCCTCTTTCAGCCGCTCTCCACATGGTTTTTGTGGCCACCTCCGTGGTTCCGTGTTGGCCTCAGAATATGCCTGGCAGCGCATTGTGCCTCATCAAAGCTCCAACAACAAGGGAATAAAGTGGCTTCCTCAGCTGTTTCCCGTCTAAGGGCAATACGGATTTAAAAAAAAAAAAAAAAAAAAAACAGAAAGTATGGGCTTTGGGTGTTCATGTTCAGGGCTGTGTAACCGTTTCGCTTTTGCAGGTGCATTCAGTCATACTTCTCCAGCTGTTTGTCCCGAACAGACCCCCTACCCTCCGCTCACAGATTAGCAACATAGTCGAGCACAAAGTGGTCAGGGAAATTAGCTGCGTAAGCTTTTCTTTTTGCACATTAATCAGTGGATTAGTGGTCTTCTTAATAGTGTGGTTGCACTTGCACAAATATCATTTCAGTACAGTTATCACTGATTATATCCACACATTTGCAATTAATTTATTGTTAAGGGCAGCGAGCCTTTAAACTCAGGGTTCGTCCAACTTTTTTGCAGCTAGTGACCCCTGAATAAATTCAAAAATAAATGAAATTGCTGACCTCCTGATGATCTCAGCATATGATCACAGATTTTAGATTTTAGATACAAATTAGATAAATGTGTGACATTTATTTAATGGTGCCATGCTTTTTTTTTTTTTTTTTTCTTTTAATTCTTAGTGCCATGGAACTTTCCAAACACAGAATCTAAATCAGTTAAACCGTGTTAAAATGTACATGCAAAATTAATCTCATACAGTGCAAGTGACCAGACCGTTCTAACTGTTACTGTAATCACTATAATCACTACAGCAACTCTGATCTAAAAATGTAGACTTTGCAAAACTTTCATAAACGCTGATTTTCTTTGTATTCCCATGAGTATGTTGACAAATAAATTACCAGGCGCATACACGGCACAGCTGACTTGCGTTTCGTGCATAAAAAGGAGTTCACAGAACAGAAAGCACAAAAAAGCCAAAAAAAAAGAGAAGTATTTCTTTTGACTTGACTTTTAAATCTGAAGAAATTAAGTATGCAGAGCGCTCATGGAGTCATAGCACCTGAGAAGACCGAAATATGGAGAGAAATTACAGAGGTGAATTTGAAGATGTCCATCCAGCGCAATGTAAAGGAGGTCAAAAGAAAATGGTTTGCCACAAACACCGAGTTATATAAAAGGATTACTGCTAATCAACAGAGTTTCACTGGTTAGTCTTTTTATGCGTTCGTTAACTTACATTCAAGAGCAGGAGCAGGATACGAACGTTATTTACGAATTTACAGGATTTTCATGAATGCCAATCTTTTTGTGTAAATGTTCATACGAGCAATGTACACACACATCCGTTCATATCCAGCTTGATAAATGAGGCCCATTGTTTGTGTGCGCGCGCGCGCTCGCGCGTGTGTGTGATTCTGTTGACACGCACACAGAGATGCGCACACACACAGAGACACACTACAGCAATTAGCATTACTGAAAGTGGTTGGGCGTTATGGAGTCGGTGTGCAGTTTTCCCCGAAGAGGACTGGGAGTGGTTGCCTTCATTGGTGAGGTAAATAGTGGGAATTGGAAGCAGACACGGTTGCATGTCATTGGCTCGATCACCTGAGGGCATAACCAGTTTCTCCACTGCAAACTTTGTTGGATATTTGTTTAGATCTGCCCATTTAAACACTCCTGGGACTAAAGCTGTGTACTACTCACATTCCAGTTTGCCATTAATGATCTTTTTAAGATTTAAGGAATAAGGCAGTTAAAGTGAAATCAACACACCTTTCCTTTACCTATCACATTATCAATCACGATACATGTCTGCTGGTTTGTTTTTCAGTTTCATGCGCAATGTGGTGGCTTTGCAGAAGATAGGGATAGGTGGAGAGTGATGATTCGCTGTGGCGACCCCTGAAGGGAAAAGCCGAAAGAAGAAGAAGATGTGCAATGTGGTTAAACTCTATAAATTTAGCATGAAAATGGAGAAGGACTTTCACTGCTAACAGGGTGATGGGCTTCACCCAGGGGCAGAGGGATTGGGTGATCTCTTGACCTCTGGAGCCCCAGTGTCAGGTTGCTGCNCAGGTTGCTGCTTGACCTCTTTGCCCTAAACTGTCAACTAAAACAGCTCTATCAGAGCTAAAAGCCCTCAGTCTCTCCCCACTTTCTGCTTGTACTGCTTTATCTGTAATGCTTCATCAGACATTACATCACGTTTTCTCTACTATTATCGATGCTGGTATCAATTGGTTTCTGAGTATTTCTGGGTGACTGTTCAAGCCTTTTAATTAAGCGTCCGTAACAGCCATTTAAAATGACATTCCCATCATTCCATGCCACTACATCCGTATAGCTCTGAAGAATCACTCAGTCGCTGCGTCTTTTGTTCGCACTGCCCAGTTCAGTCCAGAGGCGGTTTAATTGGTTTGTTCAGTTGGTTTAGATATGCTCCACAGTGCATAGCGCTTTTTACAGACCCCATACAGTTAAGTCGCAAAATCACCCCTTTAATTGAGGACAAATATACCATTGTCATGCTTGGCAAAATATTTTTGCCCTTTATTTGGCAGCTGAAGAAGGTCCACCACTTGCTTGACTGATCTACCTGCTGTGATGTGTTTGAGAGTGTGTGTGTGTGTAGAGAGAGCTGGTGTGTTATGAAGCAATGGTTAGTCAGCTGAACTGAAATTCTTTGACACGGTCAGCTGTAGTTAGGAGTAAATTACTTCAACTTGCCTACTTTCACTCTCCTTCAGCTGTTATTCGTGTCTTTTCTTTTCTTTTCTTTTTTTTTCCTTTAAGACATTGTCACAGAGTCCTGTTGACCAACAAATATACTATATTATGTACAATTCCTTAGGCACTTTTTTCATGACGTTCCCTGGACATGGAAATGTGATGAAATAAATAAATCCGGATTCACCTGTGTAAATATTTTTGGTAAATAATACATTTCTCTTTTTAAATAAATATTTAGAAATATGACAATATAATAAATATGTGTCACTTTTCCATATTTTATTTAAAATAAAGTTTTAGGTACATGTTAAATATTTTGATTAAATCTAAATAAATGGTTTTGAGAACAGAATATTTTGTTATGCTAAATATTTGCTCTAAATTTATAACTCATGATGGAAAATATTTTCAATAAATCTAAACATTTAATTTAAATAAATAAATAAATAAATAAATAAATAAATAAATAAATAAATAAGGTTTGAAATTAAGTCTATAACTTATCTAAATACTTAATGCACATTTCAGTTATTTAAAGAGTTGCTATGGGAATATTCCAATACATTAAATAAATAAAAACTGAATTAAAAGATAAAGATTTAATTTAAACATTTAGTTTGTACACCTTAACTTATGGTTTATTGTAAACATTCAAAGCAAGTAAAAAAATTGAATCAGATGTAATGTTATATTTAAATATGTCAGATGTTATTAAATATTAAGTTTACCGTTCCTGATATAAGATATAAACGAAATATTTAATTTGCCTGAAATACCATATCATCATTCATTTACAAATATTTATCATTTAACTAAATATGTAGCATTTCCATGTCATAACTTGGGATTTGTTTATTTTACAGTGATGAAAATAAATAAATAAATAAATAAATAAATAAATAAATACACCACAAATTATGTATAAATATTATGTATGAATTTATATATGTGGTACAACAATAATTATTGAATTTAAATAAAATGTTCTTTGTTAAATTATTTATACTGTAACTGTAAAATGCATTTTTTTCCGATTCACTAAGTATAGACAACAATACCATTTGTCAGACCAGTAGGACTCAAGTTCACGTAGTGGTAAGGAGAGAGGATTCATCATGTCAGTCCACATCCTTTGTGTTTTCCCTCTACTTTATCACTCACTTTCTCTTTTTTTTCTTCTCTAATCTCTGCTTTGAAGAACTCCCTCCCCCTACCTTGTCATGCACTCTCTGAAAACTCAAATCCGCTTGATTTCAACACCTTTTCATATCCCTTACCTATCGGCTGTCTGCCTAGGCGTCTATGCCCCAACCGCCTGGCCTCTCTGTCATCAGGGGAGTGCGTTTGTTCCTGTTGCCCCAATGTCTGCCCCTCAGCTGGGTGCACCAACCCCCCAGGTACCCCTTGCAGCCACCCTACTTCTAGTCCTTCCCTACTGTCATTTCACAAACAGCATTTATGAGGTGTGGATAGGCAATATTCAGCTGGGACCAAAGCTTTCAGATCGCACCATGGGGCAAGAGGCTGCAGCATAGCCCCTTCCTTACTTTTTAATCCCTTTGCCTTCTCACCACAATGGGAACCATGTGTCTTGTGCCGAGCAGGATAAAAAGCCCACCATGGAGAAAGGCCATTTACCTCACGAAAATTGATGTTGCACCGTGGAGGCTCATGCAGAGCTTGCGAGATGCTCGGATGGCAATTCTAGTTTACCGAGGGTGCCATTATGGTCGTAAATAATAACATCACTGTGTGAGAACATTTACAAAACTTGACTGCTCAATGACTTTAATCATGGCTCAGTCAGTAAGATATTATATTGTGGGTTTGCCTGCGTTACTGCCCATTTACGTTGGTTTCCATATGATAATGGTGCATTTTGTTCCCTCTTAAAAAAAAGTAGTATGCCCAGAAATTCGAACTGTGCTAACCACGAATGAGAAGAGGTAGTGTCCCATTAGTGTGCCATTTGCACATCATTTGCTAATTTTCTTGATAGCAATATAAGCATTTTGAGGTGGAGTATTTCTTCAAGAACTTTAATGTTTGTTAGTTTTTGTATCTTGTCCAGGTCTTCCTCGTTGCAGTGGGACAGGGTGGAGGTTTTAATGAATGGTTTGGTTTGGTAAGGGCCCAGCCCTGAAACAAGATAATCCTCCATGGCAGATGCTTCCAGATGTTGGTTATTATTAACTCTTGGCATCTCCTTACCACAGGGTGAAGGACAGACAGCCTCTGTCTCCATCTACCTCTTTCTCTCTCAGGATGAATACCCCTATGCCAGGCTTCTTCAACTAAATTCGCAAAGGTCCAATTACATAAAATTCCTTGCTTGCAATGGTCTCTAATGTCAAATAATGTGATGAATGGGGTTAATGTTTTTTAATGCTCAGCCCTTAATGACTAGTTTATGGTTATCAGTAAGAAATTTTAAAGTTATATTTTGGTTCTTATGTCTTAATGTCTATAGCTCTGTAGCTAATCTCTGGTCAGATGAGCTGCCTTCAGCTAAATGATTTAATTAAATGTATGAGACTGGATAAGCCCCAACACAGAATCTGCTACAACAGATGTTATGGAAAACTAGAGTCACTGATCTAGTCAGTTTGATCATGTTGATCAGTTTTGATACAGTATTTCTTCAAGTGCTCGTTTCCGTCTTTTGAAATACTTTGCTGGGTACACATCAGACCGCGGACTGCCAGTTGAAGACCATTGCCCTATGCTGTTGGCTTGTGGCAAGCACGGACATTACTTGGGTCTAGAAAGCATTTTTAGAAAATGACAAAACCATGTAAGGGATCAAAAACATGGTTCACGCCTCCTCAGCAGAGAAGTAATGCGCTCCAGATGAGGATGCTTTACCGGCTTTCCTTCCTGTATGCTGCTCCACTGGCTGTGTGGCTAAATCTGGAGGTCAGGCTTATCGGCTTTTTGACTTAAAGGGCTGAGTTTGAAGATCTTCATAACAATTTTTTTTTTAATAACTGAGGAAATGCCTTCATTATCTTTGAGACAATAATAGCCAAAGAACGAGACACTCTAACTGTGTCACCAAACCCGGAAGACTGAAATATGTCATGGAACGTATTCATAAGTGGGGGGGTTGAACTTTTTTTTTGACATTTTCTAGGGTCTTACAACCTGGAATTGAAATGGACTTGGGATTTTCACTATTACGTATAAATATTACGTATTAGTAAATAATACTGCCCAGCTCCAGGTTTTAACACTATAGTTCAGTACTTATGCAAGCAGTGTATGTAGAATGGGCTACACCAATTAAGATTGGTAAACTACAGGATAGGTCGAGAGCTTTCGGTGCTTTATGGTGACAAGAATGTACCGTACAAGTTGCTGCCAAACTCGTTTCGTAGTTCTTTCAGCACTCTACAGTAACAGAACCCAACAGGGTTGACAGAGGGGTTCCGCCAGTTAATCTTTGGTCCACTGTTCTGTCAGTAGTAAGGGGTTTATCAGACCACCACTGCAACTCAAACCAGGGTCGCGACACTGGCAACTTCAGGTTCCGTCTTCTCATGTATCATTCTCCTCCTCCCTGCAGGCCTCTCAGAGGTCAGTGTGTGTCTAAACCCTGCAGACACAGATCAAGCTATTGCATCCTTCCCTGTAGTAAGTGGCTGACCTCTTGTGCCAAGTACTGGTCCAGTGAGAAATGGCTAAAAAGTTTCAATGTATCTTTAAGGTCATCTTTTCATAATAGTGATTGAAGTGAACATTTAAAGTGACATCTTTTTGATCTGTATTTCTGGTAGATCCACAAGTAGACATAAACCGGACCCACTTTGATCTCATATCACTAAAAATAATTTTTCTCGATGTAGAAGGACTTTTATAATAATATTGGTAACTCCTTATAGCAAATCTGTAAGAAAAATCTATTTCTTTCAAGGTATAGATCATTTGGCAAAAAATAAACTGAATGATCACACATTGAAGTAAGGATGTAGTTACTGTATTTATTAGACCAAAGTGCCTTGGGTCACCCTGAAAGCTCCTGATTGGTCTTTTTACTCTGATTTTTTTTTCAAAGAACCTTCAGGTAAAGTTATGATTTATAATGAATACGTATGAATACCTAAAATCCGACTACAATAGACTGGTACTTGAGTCACAGAGCTGATTTGGGAGGCTCTTGGAGTTCTAGCTGATTATCAGAGGAGCTTCATGGAAAGGCCTGCGGTCTTGTCTTCTTTCCAGGTGGCTGGTTTTGATTAGTTCAGATTCAACACTACCATCTCCTTTTCTCCAGGATTAAACTCTCCAAGACATAGTGAAAAGGCTTTGAGGTGGTGTCAGCTGCTGTGATGGGGTATGTGAAATTATATACGGGAATTGAAGAAGTATGAAGATTTTGTCAACCGTGTTCCTTATGGAACTAAAAATTTAAGACTTTTAACACCACAAACAACAAATAAATATAGCACAAGTCCCAAGTATCGCAACCATCTAAAATGTGTCTTACTGTTTCGATCTCACCATCTAAACAGTCAAATGCACTGTTTTCACAGAAACTATCACCGTCTGTGAGCTATTAGAGCTTTACAGTAAGATGGGTGGTTTTCCAAAAAAACATTCATGATTCATACAGTGTTTCACTACACCGTTTAAATTTGCCCTATTGTACTCACAGTACAGCTACAGCGGCTATGAAAGTCTACACACACCTGTTAAAATAGGTGAAATCAAAGAATGAATCTAAGATAAATCATGTCATCA
>CM074957.1:14310240-14341326 GCA_037577455.1 Pangasius macronema | reverse complement strand
GGGCCCCAGCAGCAGCGAGCGAACTCAACCGATGAGAACTCCAACCAGAAGTAGGGCATCAGGATGGGTCAAGCAGTTCATGTTTTGCTTACTCACAAAACTAAGTGACTAGGGTAAGCTGTAATGTACTAACATATGACAAGCTAGTTAGCTAGTTAAGTGTGTTAATTCAGACTAATGCCTAGTGGAAATTGCACAACTTTCAAAATCTCAGAAACGCTGTACTGCTCACACTCCACAACCTATCACTTGCGAGCTGTTGTTTTGAGCACATAGCAACAAGGAGACAAGGACATGATCACGATCGTTCACCTGGAAAGATCCCCAACAAGGTGCTGTTGATCCCCAAGTCCTGCTTTCTCATGAAATTAAACATGAAAGATGTCTGTCATCTGACGTTGTCAAGATGGTGACGGTTGTTTCTACACTCTTTTCTGCAGAAACAAGAAAAAAGAGAAATAAAGGAGAAACGTGGAGAAACTATTGGTTGGGTAAAGACAATCAGCAAGGAGTGTGTGTTCTGCCAAGAAAACTGGAGGTACAGTACAAATAAACATATATTTTTATACTGTGACAGTGTACAGTAAGCAAAGGGAGTAATATGACAGCTTTGTACTTCTCTTTATTTTGCTTGTTTCTTCAGTCCTTTCACACACCTGCGTGGTCCTGATTCTGAATAGATAGTCATCTGTGCATGCTAATTATAGATTCTGGTGCTGCAGGCAGTGGAATTGGAAGCATGTGCTGTAGTTACATTACATGATTAATTATGTTTAAAAATACATACCAAATGAAAAGTTTTGTTTTTGATAAATTCAATATGAATGGGTTGATTTTTTCCCCCTCTGGTTGTTGGATGAGAGAAGTAATATGCCTGGTGACCCGTGCATCGGGCTGTTTTGATCCTACTTTTCCCCAAGGCAACTACAAATAAAAACCTAGTCCAGACACTTAATCTGCTTATCCCTGGCACTCAGGCGAATGATCTGTCCACCCCTGATCTTATGTATTCAAATGGGTGTTTTTTTTTTTTTTAAATGATGGAACAACTTAGCTATGCTTTCAGACTTTTTTTTGCACAAAACAGTGACATATTTTGTGTTTTGGGCTTAGCTGGGTTTGGTCTGACTTATAATATCCTAACAACATCTGCAGGATGGAAGTGGTGTGGCCTTTCTTTGGAACAATGTCATCATGAACAGATCACCCACCTTGATCTTCACATTTTCTAACTGGCCTGTCTTTACTCATCATTTTCCTCTAGCTTGTCACTGTAATTGTTCCTCCAGGTTGAAAGGTGAAAGGCTGTTATATACAGGGTTAACGCTAATTGTACACTCTATGTGATCAGGCTGCATAAGTTGATTGTTTCAGTGTAAGTTGGGGAAGAAATAAATTCAAGTTTAGCTTTTAGAATTTGAATACTCTGAGCTTGTCACTGTTATCGAGGAAAACATTATTGCAACACGATTCGAGATCATTTTATTGACTAGCACTACTTTCTAGGTGAATTAATGATTTGGTGGCAGATATAACTTATGTGAAATCGATGATTCAGGAGCTGAGACTGCAATACTCAGAGATTAATGTCATCCAAAAGAGCCCTACTTATAGTCTACTTACAATGACTACTTACTCTCTGTTCCTCATTGAACCTTCTGGATTCTTCCATGCTGATAATGACCTAGTAGTCAAACCACCATGGTTAATACTAGCCTCAGCAATGGTCAAAAAATGGCTCCATAGTGTGCTCTCAGGCACCACTGCCATGGCCTTAAACAAGCCATTGGAGCCATTCTTAAAATGGCATCAGCCCAAGTGGGGTTTTATAATGCTACACAATCCACACCATTGAATGCTCTTTCTCACACAGAGCCAGTTGCAATAGAATTCTCTATGCCTCACTGTAAGTATTTTGAATGTTGAGGAATCACAAACAGGTCAGGCTGGGCCACATGCCGATGCCGATGCTGATGGCAACATGCCTGCTGCTGATGACTGTATTGCATTGCTGCTGGTCTTTCCAGATGAAGCACTATTCAAGCTCTGAATAAACAGACACAGGAAAGACATTCCAGTGAGTGAGTGAACTTGTGATATTGTATGTGGTATGGTATGTACTGGCTCTAAGTTCATCTCATGGGACAGGCAGAAAACATCACTCCTACCACTTGTGGTTCCCATAGAGCACACCCAGAAGAGAAGGCACTGGCAACAAGATGCTTTACAACCTAAAACTTTGCTCAACTACATCAAGGCAGGAATTACATCAGATCAGTGGGTCCATGATGACAATGTCACAGGGATATTGTAGTTCTGGTCCTGGCTTTTCCAAAGCTCAGGGCCTAATCAATATCAGAATTTTGAAATTCATTCAAACCAACAGTTGTACTCTAATTAATTGTTTGTTCAGAAGATGGTTGGAGAATGCAGTCACATTCTAGGTTTGAGGTTGGAGATTGCAGTCACATTCTAGGGGCTTGAGCTAGTTCCTAAAAACCTTCTTTTAAGATTAAGTCATGCTTTGCAACCCCAGGTCTTGGTCCCATTAGTGGATCTGTGCAGCACCTATTTTCATGTCCCCATTGTCCCAGAACAAGGATTTTTAAGGTTTGCTTTACAAGGACTTACATTCTACAGTTCTACCCTTCAGCCTCTCTCTAGCGCCACAGGTGTTTTTGAGCTGTATGCAAGTGGCCTGAGCCCGAAGCATCATGAAGCTGCCATAATTTGACCACTAACTCCTATTTGCTGGCACCGATTCTAGCAGGATAACTATTGTGAATCAAAAATAACTCGCAGGCTAGTCCCAATGATAAGCCAAAAAGCCTTACATTCCTTCTCCTAGTCAGTAGCAATGTCCAACACTTCCATTGTCAGTTGTAATGAAAAAGCTGTAATGTAAAAGCTGTAAAATGCTTTTGATAGGCTGAAGCACACGTTTGTCTTAGCACATAAGTATTTACAAGGAGTTCCACAATTAACTGGTTGCAGTATCTAACCATTGCATAAACAATCTGCTTCAATCATGGCAGGTGAATTTAGTTAAAAATCATAACATTCTCTCCAGTTCATTACTTTGGCACTGAAGCTCTTAAATCACGCACATGATTATGCATACCCATAATGGTGTGCACATTTCCGTGAAAGTTTATTTTAGAGGAATTTTTGACACATGTTTCTATGTATGCAATGTTTACACATGAAGACTCAAATTTCAGAATCATAAATGTATTATCCAAGTACTGTTGTTCAAGCTTAGCTTATCATGCTCAATTTCAGCAAGTCACAAAAGTGTTCTTTTAATATTCTGTGCATGCTTTGTGTGTGTGTGTGTGTGTGTGTGTGTGTGTGTGTGTGTGTGTGTGTTGTAGTACTTTTACTATATAACTACATATATATAGAGTTGACAGTAAACACTATCGCAGCCTTTAGGTCTGTTACTAGAGTGGCAATAAAACTGTTCCACATTTAAGTTCAGTGATACTTCTATATAACACCTATAAAAAAATTACATGAAGAAAGAGAAACATTCAGTACTAAAGTGTATTTTAAAGTCCAGTCATTGGTGAGTAATATTGGACTCGGTCAGTGTTAAAGAAGTAGTGTAATTGTGTTGACATTGATATTGATATAATATCATAATATTGCTCAGTTTGTGTATGTATGTATGTATGTATGTATGTATGTGCTGTATGTATTTCCATGTGGGTTTCCATCCAGGTCTATTATGAAAATGCTGAAAAGTTGAAAATGCTGAAAGAACCCATAAGTGAAAAACCCCAAAACTCAAATAAATACATATATATTGCAAAAAATTAGAATTAAAATTAGGTAGAAAAGTTGGTCTATCAATAAGGACATTGTGAAAAACATGATGGAAGCACATTTGTTCAGTGGTGACAGTAACAAGTGCTATATCTAAACAAAGAAACAAAAGTTTTCTTGATTTAATTAACAAAAGCAACATGAAACTGTAACACTGACCAGAAAAAAGTGCTTACTGAAGATGAATGAATGAATGAATGAATGAATGAATGAATGAATGAATGTTACGTCAGATCTATCCATCATCTTCAGGATTTTTACATGAACATTGTTGGTGGAAAAAGATTAATTTGTATTTTCTCTTGGCGACTTTTCAGAAATTTGTTTTAAAAATGAGAAAGTTGGAATGGAAACCGCGTGTGTGCGTGCATGTGTGCGTGTACATGATGGAGAGTGATGGATGGCATAAAACTTACGGAACCCCTCCGTGGTCATTTCCTATTCAAGTGTCGTTCACTGCTGGCCCTCTGACTGACTCAGTGAAGCTTCTCTGTGGTTGGAGGATGGAGGTATGCGTGCAGTGGGGGTAGCAGCTGGCAGTGAAAATGAGAGACATAGACAGAGAGCAAGACCTCTCCTGCTCCTTTCTTTTCCAATGCAATAAACTCAGACTAAACTAATAACATCACCCCAAACTACAGGTTTGTGTTTTATTTTGCAACTTTGTCAGCTGCTTGAAACATTTCAAGCAGCTGACACAGATACGAGCGCAAATCAAAGACTATCAGAGGTTTGTGGAACACATGTCAGTGATTTCAGAGGTTGGGTTTCATGACATTTTTATGGTTATACCTCTGTTTGACAACATTAGCATGACCACAGAGTTGTCGCCTGCTTGCTAGTCTTTGCCTTTTCCTTTTTTTGTCCCCCCCCACCCCCCCCGTCTGTCTCTCTCTCTCTCTCTCTCTCTCTCTCTCTCTCTCTCTCTCTCTCTCTCTCTGTCTCTCTCTCTCTGTCTCTCTCTCTCTCTCTCTCTCTCTCTCTGTCTCTCTCTCTTTCTCTCTTTGTCTCGCTCACATCTCTGGGGGGAAAAATGACCTCTGCAGCTTTCAATTCACTGCACTTCTATGCCACTCAATGGAGCGGCTGAACAAAAGGTGACATAATTTTCTCAGGGTTTGATTGGCCCCCACCGTGTTCTGGAATGACATCATACCCGCCTTCACACCAATACGTAGTTGGATGCTGTGTCGTCGGGGTAACGGTAGGCAGAACTTGGCATTGGCCCATCTGGCTATTGATAGTGAATGTGGGCAGCATTGGGCTGTTTGTGGTAAACAGTCCTGGGAAACGATGGGGAGGGCGAGTGGGGAGTGTGTGTGTCTGTGTGAGTGTGTTGTGGCGTCTCCACACCCCCACCTCTCCACACTGCTTTTCATAAGCCAACTTCTCATGTTTGCATGGATGCAAGGCACACAGGATTTTAAAGTGCTGCTTGTGGCATTGTTTCCTTGGATGCACATGCCATGAACACATCAATTTAAAAACATTATGAAATCTTGTCTGCTTTTCTTTTTTTTTTCCCCCAAATAGGTGGGGGGAAAGAATCTTTTGGAGGATATGAAGTGATTAAAAGGCCTGGGTGTGTGTGGAATTGCTTGCCGTGATTCATTTTTCCTGAATTAATTAGAGTAGGTTGCGCTAAAGGGGATTTTCTCTCTCCTCCTCCTCCTCCTTTTCTTTTCTTTTGTGTTTCCTCATGACTCTGTCCAATCGCATGACGGGCATTAGCAGCTCTAAGTCACATCAGCAAATCCTCTCAGTTCCCTCTGTTGAGACTCTTGTCAGATTATTTTTTTTTTGTGTGTTGGTTTGTCTCATTTGTTTTGCCTTCTTCATGTGAGAGGAAAGCCAACAAACAAAGATAGGAAAAATAGCACATATTAGCCAGTAGATGAAAAATGACTTTTTTAATGATTAAGGTTAGTGGTTATTCTCTTTAGTTGTGTAAGGGTAGCTCTATTTTACGCCATTTCAAACTGTGCCTGTGCCAGGTGACGTCAATGGTTAAATGTTGGGCTTTCCTACTTGGAGCCCTTCAGAAGCTGTGCTCTTTTTTGGCAGCTCAGACTTGTTGGGTTTCCAACCACTGACCTCTGACCCCAACCAATGAAATGTACTTTTTTTCCGCATGGTATCACACACAGACAAATGGTCATTTCCCGAGCCTCTAATGAGAATTTTGAGCCCAAAGCTGGTTTGGGGCCTTCAGCCAAATTTGCTGGGCCTGAAAAGGGTGCACACAGTGTGCTTTTAAGTGCGGTTCAAACCATTTCCTCAAGTGATCCTGCCTTGTAGAGAAGAAAACAAAATACGCCACAATTATTCTGGGACTGGAATGGCTCCAGATCTCCAAATGCTGCAGAAAAGACTTCTTCAAGGCTTCCTGAGCTCTCCAGCCAAGAAGAAACCCAAAGACAGTGCACACTGAGCCTGTGGAAAACATCTCTACATTACTAACCTTCCAAGCATCCATATGTTACCTGAAACAAGGCGAATTAACAACTGACTTAGTCCAAATCTCTTGGTGTTTGCAAAGCAGATGGGTTTGCCACAGCATGTTCTCATCTCAATTGGGCTGTTGATTTATTTGACTCATTGGGCTTGTATTAAAAGGCCTTCATTGTGTTTCCTCACTGATGTATTAGCTTTTATTTCCTGCGAGCAGGTAAAACAGTGATCCAGTGTGCTTCTGGGCCGTGATTGGCTGACGGTGTTGGATGAGGCAGAGTGATTGGCTCTGATGCATGGCTGCTTACAGGAGAACCATGCCAGTTTGGCTAAGGAGTACATGTATCCGTTTACAGCTGGCAATGCCGCAAGGATACGCAGGGAGCATGACGTACCCTGCCACCAAGCTAAAATGGAGGAAAATCAGTCTCGGTTTCTCTGTTTATCTCTTTTTCTCTCTCTTTTCTTTTTGAGGGCCTGGGAACACTTTCCAAAGCACCACCCTAATCTGTTTTGACCTTTTCAAAGAGTTTTCTGCTCGTTTTGAAATGCTGATTAATACCTTTTATTTTTAACCTGTGGAGTAAGTTAATCTCTTTTAATACAACAGAGAAGTGGTCCATTGTTGTTCACCAGTAGTGACGTTAAGGGGGATGGCCACATCATAATCATGGATTTCCTTTAGTTGCTATTATTTCGCTGCTGTTTAAAGGCACCAGGTGCAGCAGCCAAGCCCCAACTGTCCATTGAAATGAAACCTTCCTCTGGTAGAAAGTGTCAAAGTAAGAGACCACTTCATAGTCATATTGATTAGGATATGAAAAAAAACTTGTCATATCCCTCTTCTTCTCTTTTTACTCTTTGCAAACCCATTGAGAGGGAAAGGAGGGTGAGAGTGGGTATGTTTTGTGTGTGTGTGTGTGTGTGTGCATGGTTGAAGAGGACTATTAATGTAGAAGGCCAAGGGCTAGACTGACATCCATGGGAATCTGGAAATCTATTCAGCAGTAATTATCACCAGCAATACAGAATGTGGTTGTGAGGGAGGAGCAGGGACGAGTGTGGGAGAGGGGGACAGGGTCATCCATGACAGGAGATAGAGTAACCCAGGAGCCAAGAAGAGGAAGATTGTTTGCGCGTATGTGTGTGTGTGTGTGTGTGTGTGTGTGTGCGCGTGTGTATGAAGTGTGCTCCTGCGTATGAAGAAGAATGATGTGAGAAACACTGAAACCATTTCAGGATGGTGTTTAATTTAGATGCATTTTGGGATTTTGTTCTACTTTTCTCCTGCTTTTGTAAGCTCCTCTGTCAAGTGCTAATTCGCCTTGGCCAGCAAATGCTAAAAACATCAAAGACCACATTTCATACTCAGGAGCTTGACATCTTGTATTATTTGATAGGTTTGGCAGCCAGTTTAACTGCAGCTGTTATTAAATAGGCAACTCTGTGTTATAACATTAAAATGGAAGACATTAGCCAACAATCACTCATTTCCTGACTTAAACAGAACAGCAGTCAGTCAGTGATCACATGATTCAACGTCCACTGGAAACAAAAGAAGAATTCCTTTTTATTGTTTATCTTTATACAAATCTCCAGATTACGTAATCGCAAAATCGGTGCTGTACTGTGCTCCAGTTCATCCCACTAGACAGTATGGCACATTCAGTGGTTTACTTAAGAAATCATTATAGATAAACATTAGAGCTAGAAGGGGGAAAAAAAGAAAGAAAGAAAGAAGCAAGAGCTGCTTGGAGCTTCCCTCCATGTCTACTTCCACACTCCAGGCAGTTATGACTTATGAGGGTTTTTTTTCCCCCTATCTCTCTGTGGGCTTTCCCGCTCTCTGTCCATATAAAGCAGAAAGACCTCCAACATTGTGGTGTTGAGAGTGCTGACCTTTTTGCTTGTGTCTGAGAAGAACAGACAAACTGAGAGAGTCACAGAATTTCACTCTTTGGGTTAGAGTCACCAGAGCACAGATAGTTATGGCTGTGGTGTCAAAGGTCTTGGTAGCACCTAGGCTCAGGAATACTCAGGGCCAGGACACTCTCAGCAGCTTAATGGCAAGAACAAGGTTAGACAGAGTGTCATATTCATCTGAAGGTCATGTTTCCATCCAGCAAACAGCTAGAATGCATTGCATAGGTATATTTTTAACTTAGGCAAAAAAAGGAAAGGTTGCTAAATGTTGAAATAATGCTTGGCCATTCATTATAGGCTTATCATTTCATGTACTGACAGAAACTGTGGTCATGGTGGTGTTGTAATCATCTTTGTCTCCTCTCTGTTTTGGTTGGTTTTGGTCCTGGTCTTGTCTTGGCCTCTATTGAGATTACAACTACAACACTGGGTCCTGGACAAATCATTCTATTTCTGTTGAAATTGCACTTTAACAGATGTAACTTACGCTTTAATGTAACTGTTTTTTTTTAAACTGTAGAATTAGCACTTCAGACTGATCTTGCCTAATGCTATCAGATAACAGAAAAGTATGAAAAAAATGTCAATTATGCAAGAAGCATATTCTATGTCACCTGTGTAATTTACACTGCATAAGTATTTGAACTAATAAAAAAAATGCTTCTCAAAATAAAATAAAAGGAGAATGTTCATTCAGGAAGCAGCACGCGTTTGCATTTTCAACATTCAGCCAGACTGTTGTGAGTGTGAAATCTATTCTACTGCGAGCAGACATTCATCGAAATGGTGTTTTTGATCTCTAAGGGTAACTTTATGCCAGCACCAAAACCAGTTGAGTGCAAAGACAAATGACATTAAAGCAAAATGATATCTATTATATAAAAGCTGCCAACATCAACAACAGCCTGTGTTAGTAACAAATCAGAATTTTTATGAACCAAAAGCTCAAAAGTGTGTAATGGTTGTGTGTTTCCTCTGTTTACGCCACTTACTGCTGCTTTCTAATGCGCACTGTGAATGAGAAAGTGTGTGTTGAATTTAAAGAAATAAAGCAATAGGCCATGAGAGGGTGTGCCAATCAGATTTTAGAACCCAAACTGCGTCCGTTTTATAATAGTTAATAAACTTATAATGTGAAGGTGTTTTATTTTAATGGTTTTCTGAACAGTTTAATAGCTTGAGCATTTCCTTATAGTGTTCATCTCAGGCTGCCTCAGTCTCCTTCTGTGAAGGAGGGCCTCCTGGGCAGATGACTATCAGTCTGCTGTTCTGTCTGAATGAAGTGCGGCATTATGGGCGATGGGCCTCTGAGCACGTCTCTCACAAACAAGTCTGTCTGTGGCATCTGCCTGTACCTGTCCCAGTCAATGAGTCATTAGTGCAAAGCATGGAGGGAAACGTTACAAACCATTACATCTGAGTTTATATAATGCACGTGACCCACAAGCTGAACTCTGAGCTGAGCTGTATCTGTGTGAGATTAAGTTGTTTTTTTTTGTTGTTTTTTTTTGGTTGTGTAAATATGCCGGTATGGCCCTGATACTGATTTTATCACTACATGTTCGACGGAGGCTTTGGAAGTTATGTCTTGAGCGTATGTGAGAATGTATGTGCATACGTGTCTGTATGTGGGTTTCAAGTCTGTGCCACCATTAAATGTCCTACTAAAGGAAAGCCTCAAAAACATGCTGACCAGTCTCTGTTATCTGTCTCTCTCTGTCTCTCTCTTTTTTTTTTAACATGCTGCACTTGAATTTCATCAGCTTGTGTGCAAGGCTAGCAAAGAGGTGAGGAACACACCAGTGCTGACAGATTGATCTATCAGTTAGAAAGTTACTGTGCTCCTGGCACCTCCCCTTCCCAGGGATCACGGAGATCCTCTCTGGCTCCCACGGTAGCTCCCTAACCCGAGATAATAGGTGTCACGGTTCTGGTCCTGTGGGTCGATGGACACCTTCTTATCTGCGCTCATGTTTGTGTAGGCCACACGTGCTGACAGCTCCCCACTATCTGACTGAGCTGTTTGTCCCTCCTGTTTTACACGTAGTGTCCTAGCTGCTGGTTAATGGTGTTTACACACAGTAGTGGCAGTGGATAAAGAGTGCAAATTCTTTATTACCTAACATTGTTTACTCTTTTGCTTCTCTCAAGCTGAAGTCATATGATTTTTACAACAAACATCATATAAATTTGGTCTCTGGTGTTTCTTAGGCCCAGACCTTGGAAAAACACATCCATGCCATGGTTCAATGTTTTCTTTGCTCCAAATCACTTGTTTTGACTCATGAGTTAATTATCAAGCCAAGCGAGGTGCTAAATTTTGCTGTGCAAAGGTATGAGAGTGGGAAGTCCAACTAACCTACCTGCTTTCCTGTACAGAAAAATCANTTCAAATCCATTGTGGTGGTGTATAAAGGCAAAATCACAAAAACTCTGTCATTGTCCAAATACTTCCGGACCTTACTATATATATATTATATATATATAATCACATGTGAAAAGATGTTAATAAAGGAAAAGGTCACAAAATGAATCAAGTAAAATACATTATGTGAAATTAAAATTAATAATGTGTAAGTGAATGAATCATGTATAAAAATGCACATAATATGTGAATACAGGTGAAAATATGTAATGCCCTGAAATTGCATGTGTGTACTCAAGTAAACATATCATGTGATCTCATGTGACTAATACATGATAAATAAAACCACATGGGAAAGATTAACATATGAATATTAAATGAATCACATACTAATAAATAAATATCATAAAAATATACAAATTTTATTAAAAAAATCACTTGTGAAAATAAATGTGTTGTGTAAACAAAATCACTTAAATAAATAAATAAATAAATAAATAAATAAATAAATATATGTGTGTGTGTGTGTGTGTGTGTGTGTGTGTGTGTGTGTGTGTGTGTGTGTGTATAAAATTTTATGGAAAAATAAAAACTCATAAATGTGAAAAGACCACATATGCCAACATTAGAACGATGACAATGGAGATTTCAAAACTTTTTTTTTTTGCTGAGTACATCCTGCTGCTAAAACTCAGAAGGCCAGTCTCCAGAAACTTTTCTATCTATGAGAAGGGCCTGATTAAAATAATGACGGCTCAGGGTTTTTTTTAATCTCCTCTCCTCCTTTCACCTCCTATTTGTGTTCAAAGAGAGCTTTGTCCTCCAGTGCAACCTACTTGAAATGTTGAAAGTTGATGCCGTGTGATTGTTATCGGCAGGTCCCAGAATCGCCCTGCTTTGCGTCGCCTCTGCATCTTGAAATCTCAGCTGCTTGCTGCTTATTAGAAATCTGAGATATTCTGAATGTTTAGTAACCTTCTTTTAATAAAATCAACAGATCTACTTCTATCCTTATCCTTTTTTTGTTCACTCATTTACTGCATCTCTTATACTATGGAGATGTATGATGTTGAAATAACTAGATGAAACAAATATAGCTTTCCTGACAGGTAATTATGATGATGGGTAAAGATGGCAATGTAATGCAGGGCTTTGTGCCAAGACTGAACTAGTCTGGGCCCTGTTTCTACAACACACTGTAGTGTCAAGATTGTCTCGACTAGAAAGGGTACGTGGAATGATGTCCTTCAACCATCCTGTCTACCTTGCTCTTTTTGCTTTCTCAGGCAGATCTTGTTTGCTTGTTTTGACTTCAGAAAGGAACGGGAAACAAATCGCCACATTCAGTCTAGGTAGAAGTGCTGAACAGAACAGAAACAGAGATGTGGAAGCAAAAATAATAAGTGAAATACATTAAGTGTGTATTTTATGTACAAGTAGAGTCATCAAAAAAGGAACATGTGTTAGAGCTGTATCACGAGTCACATTTTTTAGGTACACATCTACTGAACCCTACACATCTTCTACCTTACAACATACTGTAGCACTAACCTGCATGAGTCGGCTTCTTATTAATAAGTGATTAAACTCCTATGGTCTTCCAATAGACTCCTTGCAACAATTGCATCATGTGAATGAATTCTGGATGTGTAACGTTTTTGATCCCTGTCAGACGGGTTAGTCCATATGAATTGCCATCTCATTCATTCATTCTTCCATTCATCCATCAGGCAGGAGATAACCAGAGAACTCAAAGAAAACCCACTTGGACACATGAAGAACATGAGAAACTGAGAAAACAGATAGTAAAGCAAACTTAGGATCGAATCAGGGACCATGGAGCTGTGAGACAGCCACACTACCCGCTGCGCCACCATGACGCCTGAGAAGTCAGGTTTTAAGGGGAAAGAATTAATGTGTCAAATTAGGAGTGTGCACAAAAATGGCACGCCCATGGCCTATAACTATAGCAGGCTAATTTTGCTAAACTCCATATCCATGATTTATTTCATGACCCACTCTATTAAAGCCCATTAACATGATGCTGGGTCTGTGGTGAATAAGGAGAAGCCTGCTGGACAAGTCTTAGTGAAATCATTCGCTCAACATATCCAGCATTGAATTTTCACTGTGTTCTGATATATATATCTGAATTGACTTATGAGGAACTTGGTTTGGATGGGTGGGCATGCATTTTCCAGATGTTGCGGAGACAACTGCTGAGAACAACAGCAATGTATACTTGTGTATAGGTGTGATGCACTGTGGACAAGGACAACATGGACTAAAACAGGCCAAAAGTCTGCAAGCTTACTGTCTTGTTGCACCAGTTTGGCTTACAAATACGTCTGTATATTAGGCTGTAGGCTATATTAAAGCTTTTGGCTCAACTGGCTACTTGTATGAATCATTTTTTTTTACTTTTCATATATGCAGTCTTTATGCAAGGGCATGTTCCGATCATGGAGGAGGCCAGTCCAAGCACACATTAAATAGTGACATTAAGTGCTTGAGGTAACTAAAATGACTCAGTTTGACTCCCTGCAAAATTTTCCATACACCAAGGCCCTGATCCCCTTGAGACTTGTTTTCTTGTTGGAAAGGTGTGTGTATATGGCTGGACTACACAAGTTTTTGATTTTTGGACAAAGCTCAGGTGACCAATGCTCTGGCAGAAAACACACTCCAAAGACCTGAACAGTTTTTCAGATGGGAACTCTAGGTGAAATTGTACTTCTGTAGCTCCACTATGGAACAATTATGTACAGCACAGTTTCTCAGCAGATAGTGTGTGTGAGAGAATAGGGACTTGGTAAAGACTTTATTAAGGAGTTTTTGCATGTTAATGCCTCTCGTGTTAATGCCAAAGACACCCTTGAACCTTTGTAATACTAAATGAGAGGGGAGAGTGTTTGCTTTCCATCAGAATTTGTCACCTGTGAGGATTAGTGTTTAATACCTTTGGGAATCAGTGGCTATGGATGTGCCCACAGAGGATTTTCTCTAATTATGCTTCTAGAAAACGTCTACATGGATATTGCATGAATGCAAAGACTGATCATCTCAAATGTTCATGAAAAAGCTTCAGCCAAGGGGAAAAAAAGCAACCATGGCTAAACGAAAGTATTTGTTACTGGTGGTAGTACATTTTAAAGGTTAAGAGGTTAAACTACTGCCACTTACACTGCCACTGAAAACTTTTTTGAAAAAACCTAAACCCACACCTACTTCCCACATGAAAAAAAATGCAATTGTTTATAATGCAATGTAACCAATTGCCAGACCCCTAAACAGGTCTGCTCAGAAGAGGTTTTTTTTTTTTTTTTTTTTTAATTAGCGACTGACAGACTAACTGCTAACGAGTCGCTAGGACTAGGCGGCAGTATGCATTTAAAATGTGGACCAGCTCCCAAATGTCGCAGCAAGAGCTTACAAGTTCGAATCCTGATGATGCCACAGCCCTCCATGGCTGGGAGCCAAGGGAGTTAAAATGGCCATGCTTTCTGGTTGTACCCTCTCGTTTGTCAATTAGACTGATGCTAGCCAATTGCAGGCATTTGTGAGCTCATGTATGTGAAAGAGGGCAGATAGCAGTTTCCTCTGAGTGTGTTATGTTGCCCTGAGACACAGCACGAGTAGCAGTTTGAAAAGATTCAATTGGCTGGCTTCATGTGTCTTGGAGGAAGGCTTCACCCTCCCTGGCTGTTAGGTGTGATAAGAAAGCGGAGAGCTGGTTGATGGGTGGAAGTTTGCAGGTGACCAAATTCGAGAAAGAAATGTGGACCAGCCTATTTCCTTTCTTCATGTTTGCTTCTATAGATCTGATATCTATATCCAATTCATACAACTTTTTATGTCAATCTAACTCAATATTCACATATAATACAATGCTGTATATTCATATAGCACTATTGATTTCAAAGACCTCTCAGTTGTCTACTCTCCCTTCTAAAGTAATCAGTAATCACATTCATGTAATGGAGTGTTAGAGTCACGAATAGAAAGTCCTTGTACATATTGTACTTGGTGAATAGAGATTTCTGAACAATATAAAGATAATATTAAATCCCGACTCAGACAAAAGCCCCTTCCTGTGAAAAAGCCTTCCCCTCTGTATGTGGGGAAAAAGATTGTTAAATCTTTTGCTATTGTCTGATTCTTATGAAAGTGAGAAGTGATAGTCAGCTGCAGTGTAGTCTAGAGAGCATCTAGTCATTGATTGGAAAGCAAATGTATGAGGGATGTTTAAGGGGGAGGGAGAGGTGATAGTTGGCTAAGGTGCTGCCTGGAAAACAGTGATCAAGATGAGCAAATGTACTGGCATTTGTTAGTATGTTTGTGCCTCTAAATCATACATGTTGTAAGGCTTAGTAAGGGTGGATGAGTCAGGGAGCTCTAATTGCATCTCTGACTTACCCATTCCAGCCTCTACTCAGGAAACATCTGGCCTCATACAGTAGCACCAAACACATAAGAATGAGTAGACAGAGGTTGTATATAATCTGTGTTGGTGCCATACTTCTACTTCCCTACATCCAGTGTTGCTCCAGATGTTGGTGTGTGTGTTCTAAAATATAGAATCCAATGGTCAGTTGCACCAGCTGAACCTAATTTTGATTGTAAGTCAGGGCATAAGGTCAATCCTAAACCAGCTAGACAGGGTGTAGAGTTTCAGTTGCACCACAGATGTGATCTAAAATCTAAACCTTGTTGCACAGAGTGACGTATTTTGTCATCTCCAGCCAGTCAGAAACAGGATCTGACATAAACAGGAAATACTAAATTCATGATTCAGATCGAAAGATTTTTTTTCTGTGTTATATTTACCTCAAGGTAGCTATATTTTAACCTTAGATAGATGACCAAAATCAAAAAGCATTATGCTTTCCAGTAAAGTGGTGAATTGTATTTTATACTGGCATATGCTTGTTCGCTCTCATGCAACAACTTTAACAGCATTTTAGTAACAAACCCTAAAATAACAAACACCTGCAGGCTTATCTGCATTTTATACTCTGAACAACAGTATAATATTATATTTTATTAGTATTACAGCATTTTAAACTTTTCAAATACTATGGTGAGGTACACTCCAATGTATACTACAGTGCCAATATTTTAATTTAATAGGAATTAGATATAAATTTTAAGTTGTACTTTAAGAGTGTGTGCATCAATGATAGATTAATGGGATGTGAATAACAGTGCTTTTTTTATTTATTTATTTTTTTACTTCCGCCGGTTACCACCCCCTTTGATGTTGACGTCACACTGAACACTTTTCCACCTTAACCGCTGAGTACACATCCTTTAGTGCTTAGCTGTCAAGGCATGTTTCACTCAAATGCCCAATCTTTGTTAAAGGATAAACTCAGTGTGGGTTTTTTCGTTTATTAATCATCAAGCTGATCCTTTGGGTTGTTTTGATTTGTGGCCATTCTTTGAAGGGAGCTGAGTTAGAAATGCTCAGCTTTCCGACTACATTCTTAAAGCATGGTGACATTTGCAAATAGTCGGCCTTACCTGTCTCAAATAAAGGTCAGCTTTGTCTTTTTTCCTAAAAGTACATTCTGGGGAGTTTCCTTCAGGAGAATAGAAAGCCAAGAGCCTTTTTATTTCATCGAGTGACACAAAGTTGATCAAATTCGTGAATTAGGCTGTGTGCTATGGTCATCTTAATGAGGATGTCTTGTTTGTTAGACAACACCATCTATGGAAAGGTCTTAGCGCTTTGATTTATTTGCCCTCTCTCACTTCTTCCATTCTGTCTTCATTTCATCTTTTTCTG
The DNA here is from genome assembly GCA_037577455.1 of Pangasius macronema. NCBI lineage: Eukaryota > Metazoa > Chordata > Actinopteri > Siluriformes > Pangasiidae > Pangasius > Pangasius macronema. The sequence continues at coordinate 14,324,971 of CM074957.1, read as the reverse complement.
AACCTGATTTGACAGATAATATATGAATGAGATTTAGCTGAAAGTCACACTGGGACCTACTGTTACTTATATACTGTTACATGGGTTTACATATCCACAGTTTACAGAAAAATGTTACTTAAAAGTTAATTAACACAAATTATATTGGGTCATTTTTCAGCACATAGTAAATACTTTTTTTTCAGGTATATTTACATCCTGTAACAGTGGACCTTTTTCAGCTAGGCACGAGGAGTAGATTAAGATTAGAGCCCTTGTTAAGCAATGGTGCATAGGCACAACTTTTCAACACAAAGTCCATCAATTCTATGTATTTCTAGTTTTTCAACACAAAATGTGTGATTTATCAAAACAAACAAATACAAAGCATACAAAATAGAAGCAGAAGCCACAAGAGTAATGCGGCTACTTTTTTCTACACCAAATTGGCCATCAGTTGTTTATCTGTTAGGGTTAGAGGCCTAGCTACTGTCAGAGCCACAACTGATGTCAATCTAACTTTTGACATGTATTTGTCAATCTTAGACATTAGGAATATTCTATTAAAAATAACGTAAGCACAAAAATATTAAACAGCACGATGTAGCCATCAAAATCTCTTTCTTCTTCTTCAAAACGTTGCAGAATAGTTGAACATTTCTCCATGCCACTAGCAAAAGAATGTCAAAGTCAATAAAAGAGATGTTTGCACACCATATATGGTTAATTGTGGGTGTGTCTGTATTTAAATAAGCAGTGTTGAATTAGTATTGAATACATTTTGTTCAGCGTACAAACTTAGACTTGCGTGCATGACCTGCGCAGATACATTTGATGAATGTCAATTTTATTGTATGAGAATTTAAAAAAATATACACTTGAAAAAAGATAGATAGATAGATAGATAGATAGATAGATAGATAGATAGATAGATAGATAGATAGATAGATAGATAGATTTTTTTAAAATTATAAAAGCATTGCACTAGAGTTGGACAATATGGCCTTCAAATAGCATCAACACATATTTGGGAAATTTTTGGCTTTATTCTGTAGCAATATTTAAAAAAACAGTTTAAGAAGATTTAATTTGACCTCAAAACATACAGTATTTATTATATAGCCTGCTTCAGTAATTCATTCCACTCCTTGCATTTTCCGTCATATGCTCTGCAATTCACTAATGCTTCAGGTATGCTTGTCTGAGTTGGTTTGGTTTGTAGTTTAATGTTGACTGACAAAGTATTTGGAATCTGACCTTGTGTAGCCAAACCACTTTCATGCTCCTCGTTTAGGAACTAATTTGTCCTCTGTGTCAGCAGTGAGCCCTCTCTCAGTGAGCCAAACTCTTAGCCATGTTTGCTCTTGTCATGCGTCATGAGCACGAGTGACTTGTGCTTACCGGGGTTCTGTCGCAAGCTTTTTGTGCTGGGAAAGCAGGAGCATTTACAAACGTCTAGGAACACAAATCATATAAGTAGCTTGTCTAATAGTCTATCCCAAGAATACTGTGCATGACGTTTGAGTACATCCTGGATGGGATGCCAGGCTATGACTGGGTACCATGCACACATACATTCATAACTAGGAGTAATTTAGTGTAGCCTTTGGGAAGTGGGAGGAAACCCATCATGGGACGTCAGCAGGAATGTTATTTATTCATTGATTCATAACCACTTTATCCTGGGCTTTATCCTGGGCTTTATCCTGGTCAGGTTCAGGGTGGATCAAAGAGCCTAGCACTAGTCTAGAGAATTCACCCCAAATGGGACACCAGTCCATCACGGTGCACCGTGCACACATATATTTACACCTAGAGGTGTGGTAAATTCTAACCTTTCATAATAATATAAGATATTATATACAGCCACTCCTAGTTGTTCTGATTGACAGTGAGTGTTGAAGTGTGTAAAAATTGGCTCCAGGACTCTCAACCCTCATCCCATGAGTGTGTGTGGCCTGGACTCAGCCATGGAGGCTTATTTCGAGCTGGTCAGGTGATGTGTTGTAGGCTCGATACTGCAATGGGCACAGCCCCCGCACCCCCCCACCCACACACACACACACGCACACACACACACACACACACACACACACACACACATACACACACTTACACGTACAGACCCAGCATGAACCTAGCTTACTGCTAAATCCTGGGATTATCTGCCCTCCATTTCCACTTTTCCAGTCAATCCTGCACCTGCACCTTACACATACTCTCTGACACACACACACACACACACACACACACACACACACACACACACACACACACACACACACACACAAACACATAACAGCATGACCACAGATCCTGCTAATAAACACAGAATGTCACACAAATCCAAATGAACAAGCACACAATACAAGCTTTTCACTTTACATTACACAGATACATGTACTGTAAATACACACACACACACACACACACACTTTCTATTAGCAAACACTCTACTGATCGTTTGCATATATGTGCCAATATGCAAACATACACACCCAGTTTAATTAAAGTGTGCAGGAGGTGCTATGCAGCAGATCAATGTGTGTTTGCCCAAGGCACACAAGTGTACATTACTGCTGCAGCAGGGTGAAAGGGCCACGCAGCGGGTGAGGTGACCTGTTTTTCGGGTTCAGTCTCATTCTTTGACATCAGGTCTGTCCAAAAAATGCACTCGCACCGTAACTGAAAGTGTGACTTACTGTTACTAAAGAAAATCCAAACACACACATCATTATGCCTGCTCCTACAACTGACCTTATGCTTATCCACAGTAACTCACTTGTCAATTATTACAAACAAAAACCTTAACTTTTCATCAGCTAGACTAAAAGTGTGGCGAATGTGGCTGTAACATAGGAAACTACATGATTTCATATCATAATGAGGTCAATGCAAGTGAAAAGGAGATAATTCTACATACAGTGGGGTCCAAACATCCAAGGCCACATTAAAAAACACCCTTATCCAAAGCAACTTACATTTATCTCATTTATTCAACTGAGCAGTTGAGGGTTGCTCGAGGGCCCAGCAGTGGCAGCTTGGCAGTGCTGGAGTTGAACTTATGACCTTCTGAGCAGTAGTTCGATGTCTTGACCACTGAGCTGCCACTGCCTTGGTTTCCATTTAAAACCTGAAATGAACAGAATATTTTAAAGTTTAGAAGAAAAAAATTAAAACAAATGGAAATGTTCAACATCTTAAGTTCAAGTTCAAGTGGCTTTTTTGTCATTTCAACCATATACAGTACCGTCACTTTCTTTGTTACAAGGAGGTCCTGACACCACGATGTATTTGTTGAGTGTCGATGTACTTTGATGTGTCTTAGAAATATTTAATATTCAAGAATCTGCACTAGGTCACTATTGAAATTTAAGCAAATGTATGATATTGACTACAATGTTAGCTCCTACACAGAGAGTCAGATCTCCTTCCTTTTAAAGCACATATTCACATGACATTTCAATGGATTTGATCTAACATGGATCACCTGGTTTTATACAAACTTATGGAGTTTGTGCCTGGTGCAGTACACACTGTCATTAAAGTAAGATTCTACTTTTCACTCCAGTTATTGCTGATAATATAATTTGTAATTAAATTAGAAAGGAATGCAAAATAGAAGCTTTTTCACTAGTGGCCTAGTGGCTCGTGGTTTTTGAACCCCACTGTACACACACAGTGAGCTAATCAGAGCTTACAAAAGTGTCTGACATTACTCATCAGCTCACACAAATCTTATCTGCTCTACTACTTCCCCTATTAAAACAGGTTTTTGGAGTTCAAAGTGTCAGGTGGTCATTATACTTTATCAACTTGTGGTTTCGTCTTACTTTGTCATACAAACAGCAGATGCCATCCTTAGATTGTCATGAGCTGTAATCTTTGTGATCTCGAGGAGAGATTGTATAGGAGACGTGGTATTAATGTTTGTATTTTTATAGTCAATTTTTTTTTTCTGATTAAATACCATATACCTGACAAGTTTAGAGTTTACTAAGGAGCAGCATATAGTCCTGAACCACTATTGTACTTCTCTACCAGTGCTTGGCAGTCATACCTAATAAACATTTGCAGCCATGATGTCATCTGCCTACACTGACAAGCATCTTGTCTTTATGCAGGCTCCCAGCTCTGAAAGAACATAGAACAAATAACGCAACTACTGGTTGAGCATCAAGAAAAAAAAAAAAAAAAAAGATTGCGATCTCTACTTACAATCAGAATGACTTCATGCTGTTCCAGCTTGTCTGTCAGGCTAAATGTGAAATTGTATTGTAACCAGAAGCAGAGAGAGAGAGAGAGACACAGAGAGAGAGAGAGAGAGGAAAGGGGAGGTTTACAATGAGATAGATTTGATCGTATAATCAGATGTTTTATGACGTACTGATAAGCCGCCATCTGGACTCTAAATCAGAAGATATGGTGATGTCTGTGGATGAATTTTGTTGTACGTGTGAGCCAGCAACATTGTAACTTGGCAATAACCAGAAGAGGCGAGTTTGGCAAGAGTTGTCAGACTATAGTTTACAGCCATTAGTGTCCCATTATGCCTGTTGCAGTTAACAAAAGGAGCAGCCTGTGGCAGTAGACACAGATAGATAGGCTGAGCTTCTGACCTTTTGCCCTCAGCCTCTATAACAATTGCATTTTATGTCACCTCCAGGTGGCTCACAGAGCATAGATGCACTCCTGGAGTGTCCTTGTGAGCCCTCTGAGTGTGCTGTGCTGTTGAAGATTTACTTACATTGACGATTACTAACGATTGCATGACTTATTGCTGTAAAGCCTACGGGGTATTTTGGCGACCAAACATTGATGAATGCGACAACAATATTAAATTATGAATTCTGCCAAAACACTAAGGCTTGAAGCCATTACACAGAGCCTGCTTAACTGATGGATAATGAATTCATACTATGGCAAACCTGCAGTACTCTATGGCAACATGCACAACAAATCCAAAAAAAGTATAAGTCTGTATTCTACAATAAAGATTATAACTAGATTCAAACTCAAAATACTAAAACCTTCGTATGTTTTTTTTGGCAGGTTATGATATTCAGTTAAAGATGGGGTGTCATAGATAGTGCGTTATTTTTTATGTGGGGAGAATTTTTTATGAGAAAGTATGTCAATACAGCATTCTGAAAATTCTGCACCCTGTCAAGTTTAAACTCTTAATTGGGCAAATGGAATTAGCCACTCATTTTTTAATTATCATTTTTTTAACCATGTGCCAAATTGGGTGGGTCCAATAACAGCATTTTATCATCCAGACTTTTTTAATATTAAATCAGTCCTCACCATTTTCAGGGATATTAAGATTAATAAGATATTAATACATTATAACAAATAGAATTATTTGTCACTGTAATGTGAAAAGTTTTTGGACATATTTATACAGTTAATAAACAAATTTGGAATTTCCCCTCCATGGTTACCTGCTTTGTCACGCAAGACAACTTTGAAATAGACCTATATGCAATGCCAAAAGAATGCAGTGAAATAGTCCCCTTCTGTAATGATGTTTTCAGCTTTAGGAATTTAGAAGCAAATAGTAAGACCAAGTAGGCAAAAATACCTCATGGAAAAGTACACTGCAAACAGACTACACCTCATCTCAACAGTAGAGTTTAATAAAATCACACATGTCGCAAATATATTCCAGAATCAAGCAGTTTGGGATGCATTATTTTTGTGTCTCTGAAATAGGGCTAATCATTGTTGAGGATTATGGCGAACAGAACATGATATAATCTGCAGAGCATGAACAGATCTATATGCCTCAGTAAGATAGTGTCCATACTGGAAAGTTCTGATCTCTGAATGACACTACATTGGATGGCTGTGGCATAGCTGGGGTTCTGAATGCATGATAATACAATGATAGTGCGAATACCTTCTAACCTTCATCCCTTCATTGCATTTCGAAGAAACATGATATCTTGAAGAAACTAGTGTCACTATCGGTCCAAACAACAGCTGACCACTGACCGACTGTGTTACCTAAAACTAAAAAAAAGCAATAATGTGCTTTAGTACACTTTTAACAGGCTCATATTGTGCACCGAGGGCATGATAATGAGACCACCACACCATTGTCTCATTACTTTTACCACACACCACCCATCACATACATAAAAAGGAACTCGGAGAGGATTTGTGTGCAGTTGTCTGTGTGGCAGCGTAGGGCAGTGGTCACCCTATTTTGATTTATGGTGCTTAACTGGCTACAGAAAACGCAAAGGAGTGTGCTCTGTTCATGCCATGCGAACAAAGATGGCTGCCAAGTGCCTGGGCATGTCTGAGCAGGGAGTTTTGCTCTGGGCTTTTGAGCTTTCTGTGAAGGTTTGTGAAAGAGCCTGGGTCCAACTAATCACAGGCATTATTCCCAGGTAATCACTCTGCCTCAAAGACTTGTGGGTAAGAACAGTGATAGTGGCTTTGGAAACAATGATGTAATGGGGCAGAGGGAGAGGAAATCTAAAGCTGCCTACTTGGGTTTGAGTAAGAGGTGATAAGTAAGACGATAGAGTCATCAGAAATGGCAAAGTGACAGGAGTGAGCTGAAACTGGCCGCTTTAAGGATTGTAATTGCGCGTGTCAGACAGCATGCTTCAGAAGATATCTTCTTTTGAGCCTTCGTAAAGGCGCATATTTCTTGTATATTTCTTTTCTTCCTTCTTCTCCTCATTCTTTCCCCCCCACCATGGGCCCCTTTTGCTACCTCTAAGCAGGCACGTAGCCACCCACCTGCCCGCGTGTGCAGCCACCCTCTTCAAGTCCTTCCTGCAGAGCCTGCTGGCATTCATCCAAGAGCCTGCAAACAGACTGGCCCAAACCTAAACACACACAAACTTTTCATTTAGATGCATTTAGATGCATGGCTACTACGTACATAGACAGCACCCTTATGGCCAATTCCAGGTTGTTGGCCAATGGAAAAAGGTCTCGTGGTGACTAGTTTAGAATGACATTTGGTCCTCTTGTCAGTTTCGTCAACGATATGACGTAAAGACCGTAGTGACTTTCTGTAATAAAACTAACGTATCCACGTATTATGCTGAAACAGCTGGAAATAACATTTAAATAAAATGGAGTTGAGTGCTTGAAATGAAAAGCAACCCTTTTGCAGTATTTGTAAAATGTTCTGTTACATGCAGTTACTGACTTGTTTACTCCCTTTGCTGTTGCATGTATACTTAAAAAAAAACGTTTAGTATCTATTTCAAAGTACTCATTTTTACATCTCTATGTGTATCTCTTAGGTAAACCACCTTTGTTGGTGGACTGGGGACATGTATCCATCTATATACAAAGTGGATTTAGTTATAAGACAGATCTCTCAAATTTGGTGAATGGAAAATGAAGATTAATAGCTTTGAAAAGCCTGCTTGGTTTCTCTCCCCTAATCTTTTGTTTACTGACTAACTGGTTGGCAGGGAACGTTGTGCAATTTTCTTTGCATGAAGCTTACAGCAGCTTCCATGAAATAACAACACAAGCCTGCTGCGTTTCTTTTATGGAGTGTGCACTGAATCAAAACGAGGATACGATGTTTTTGAAGGAGTGGCAGATGGGTAATGTCAGCTATCTTTTTTAGGGTGAAAAAAAATCTATTTCGGTGCTCCTTAGGTAGGCCTGGTGTTTACAGACTAGGCCCTAGCACCTGGTACAAGTTAGCATGCTTGACTACTGTAGTCTGCCCCATCAGCTAGGCAGGTTTTCAGCACAGTGGGCCTGGAAAACACACACTCCCTGAGAAAGATTCTTAAGCAGGCTTCAGTGTAGCCACACACATTCATTCAGTGCCTCTAGTTAAGTGAGAAGGGTCTACCTTCTTTTGGATCCCTTGTTTACATGATTCCTTTGCTATTTATCACTTGTTGATACCTCGGAAATCTTTACCCATTCAATATCTAGTCTTTGAGGCTCTATAATTGAGACAATCCTCAATAGATGCCCATGTTATCTGTCTAAATGGATATCTCTCTTTCTCCATCAGACAACCACAACCACTTGAATCTGACCCAGGGCCCACCTACTTGGTCAATCCCCTATTTGGCTTTTCCTGAAACATCGTGAGCGAGAAACCACAGAAGCAGAGCACTGCCACTGTCTGAGCTTCCCAGACAGCCTCATGCTTCACTACAGCATAGCGAGGTCATGGCACCATGCCTAAGGTAACAATGGCATGTTGTATGGGAACTGTCTCTTCCTCATTCTCAGTGTGTAATGTCTGCACTAGCCTCTTTAGCAGTCCTAAAGGAATACCCCACTCATAAATTCAGCCTTTATCAGACATTATACCTAAAAGGCAACAACAGTACTTAAAAGCTGACTAAATGATAGTATTATGCAAATACCATCCTGTTGCAGTTTGCTTAAAAAGTGGCTATTCTGTGTTCCCTCTACTGCTCTCTTCACATTCTCAAGACCTATTTCATTGCAATTACTGAAAACTAGTAAAGGTGAGTAAGCATTATGTTAATGGAGCCAGGCTAATGAGTCATTGTTTGCTTTCTTTGAAAAAAAAAAAAATAGTAGCCTAATTTTAAGCACCAGGACCCGGGCCAGGCAGTTACCACCACACGTCATGTCCCAGTTCTGATACACACTTCTATGTCACCAAACTTTCTGACAAGCTTTAATAATAATAAATAAATAAATAAATAAATCTGCATATGTAATAAATACATCAACAGCTTGTTTGGAATATGCTTTCAAATAAATGCTTCACATTAGAAAGGTGAGTAGATTGCGCCGCAGCAGTGACAGCAGAACTGAGGAAGCCAGTCTCAGTTTCTTCATTTCTACCTCTGCTTCATCATCATTTGTATATTTCATCCATTTTACTTTGTCACACTTATTGGCTGCAGCCATGAGCATGATTTCAGTACGTTCTTCTTTTGTCAAAGGCATTCTTAAAGGCTATTTGAAAAAAAACCCCAAAAAACTACGTATGTAACATTTTGGAAGACATTTTGATAGCACCTCGTCATCTCTCATCCTTACTGGCTTGGGAAAAGGTCTTGCACATGTGGTAGTTCTGTCATGACACAATATTTCTCAGCATTCACTTCTGGAGGTCTGCGTACATCCGTCACATCACTTTTCTTCTATCACTCACTGCATCCATAACAACAGACTAACTGCAGATTTGTCTGTTTTTATTTCTTTGTCTATAGGCATCCAAAAGGATATCTAATACGTTACTGTCCCTTTACGGTTATAGACATTAGGCAGAGTCTAGCATGGGGATATAACATGAACAATTCTTAATTGAAAAAACATTTTTAAAAAATGTTTTTTTTAAAATGTTGCCGGAAACAACATTCATTAGTAATATTTTACAAATATTGAGAAAAAGCTTTTCAGCTAACTTTAACCCTCTACTGCATGAATTATTTATTTATTTTTATGGATTTTTATTACTTGAATTAGTTCAAGAAATAAAAANAATTAAAAAAAAAAAATTAGGGGGGTAGTTTGTAAATTGTTGCCATATGGCAACAATGTGCAGTAAAGGGTTAAATAGTGGATAAATAGTGTATTCAAAACTATAGTGCAAACATTTATGACAGGAAAAATATTTCATTTACACATATATTATGGCCATTTGCTCTCCATCACATACATCCAGCACATGTTTCTCTTTCATCAAACCAACAAGACAAACCAATTTTCAAAGGTGGGATGCAGAAATCTTCCTATCCATCCACGTAAATGTGTGTAGCCTACGTCCCCCAAACAGCTGTTCTATTTCCAGTTGTGGAAACAGGATTTGGATTTGACATTTTGGATTCGTCCTTTAATGTTAAAAATTGGAATGATATATTATTCTTAAAATGTATGTTTAGTGCTCAAAATATTTGTATGTGTATCTGTATTCAGCTTTCATTGGGTGTGGCTTAAACCGGACGTTTTTTTTGTTTGTTTTTGTAAATATGAATATAAACCAGTCAAAAAAATAAATAAATAAATGAATGAATATGAATATAAACACTGGAAAAAAAGCCAGAAGTAGAAATGCCAGCAATTTCAGCATGGTGTGTGAAATCTCTGAATTTTTTTGTGTGAAATCTGTGAAATCTCTATGAATTCAGTTGGAACTATCAAAATGTAAAAATAAATAAATAAATAAATAAAAATAGTAGACTAATTTTAAGCATCAGGACCCGAAGGCCAAAGAGGAGGTATATGGAGGTAATAAATGAGGATATGAAGCTAGTGGGTGCAAGTGTTGAGGATGCAGANGATAGGGATAGGTGGAGAGTGATGATTCGCTGTGGAGACCCCTGAAGGGAAAAGCCGAAAGAAGAAGAAGAAGAGGACCCGGGCCAGGCAGTTACCACCACACGTTCATATTAAAGTCCCTCAACTTTTTTTTATTTTTATTTTTTCTTATTCATGGGATCCCAGTTCTGATACACACCTATATCTCACCAAGATGCCCCATGAAACCTTCTGACAAGCTTAAAAATAAAAAATAAATAAATAAATCTGCATATGTAATAAATATATCAACAGCTTGTTTGGAATATGCTTTCAAATAAATGCTTCACATTAGAAAGGTGAGTAGATTGTGCCGCAGCAGTGACAGCAGAACTGAGGAAGCCAGTCTCAGTTTTTTTTTTTCATTTCTACCTCTGCTTCATCATCATTTGTATATTTCATCCATTTTACTTTGTCACTCTTATCCTTAGGTAGAGAAGCCTAATGCAGAGAAAATTTGCACCATCTTCTTTGCAGAACACATTTTTTTTCTTCCAATAAAGCAAAATGAATTGCTCAACAGTTTTTGTTTGTTTGTTTGTTTTTGGCATGACATCATAACAAAGTATTTCTATCACAAAAAAGTCAGGTTCAGGCAAAGTAAGCAACTTTCCAATATATGTATTAACACATTTTCAGTTGGCTTATATTATTGTGCATAAGGTTGATGGCTATAATTCTCATCTGTTAGCATCTGCATCAGGCCCAATGAGAAAAATGAGATTTTTGCTGCTTTGGTATTTGCTACTTTAATACTTGCCCAAAATGCTACCAACACCATGAGATACTATTAGCGTACCCGGTTACCACAGACTTTGGTGGCATACCATTATTCACATGAGCAATTTTGAGTGACGTATTTATTTGCAATACATACAAAATATGCAGTAACAATAATTAAAGCAAAGCTCAAAGATTAGCCGAAATACCTTCAAAGCGAAATACATACGTTATTGACATGGCAAGCAGTCACAAATTCCTGCCATGCACATGCTGTAAAATATTACGTATGATTGGTTTTTCACTTCAAGCCACAGCCATAAGTCAAGAGGCTTCTTATTGCGACATCCAACAGAAAAAGAGGTGGCAGCTTATTTAAGATGTCTCATTTTGATGCTTTAATTATTTATTTCGTTGGATGAAAAAAAAGACTTCCTGTTTTAAGCGGTGTCACGTTTCTGTCTTGAACAAACAGCTCCTTGTCTCTTTCTCTGCAGTTTACCTGCACCATGAGTCATGAGGGCTTGTTCTCCTCTTCTGATTTGTCAGCTCAGTGATCACAGTTCAAAAGGAGGACAGTGTTGACATAGATGTCACAGATATCTGCTCGTCCCCCACCGATGAAATCCAGCGGTATTATGCAATGCCACCACAGCATGAGGTTGTGCTGTTTTTAAAACTCCCCATCATCTTTTCTCTGTCTCAGTGAGATAAGTACGTTTATGCCATCTTGAGTTTCATACGTCTGTTGCCAAGGGCTGCGGGTTTGTGTGCAGTCAAGTAGGTCAGTACTCCCTCCTCCTCCCCCTTTCTAAATATATGGGTTGTGTACTTGTGATTTATCAGGGACTGTTGGCTTCAAATTGGGAAAATGACTGTACTGCAGAGAGGCAACTGTGAAAATCAAGAAAATGCCTTATCTTTCAGAGAGCTGCAGCTAGGCTTTTCAAGTAAAAAAAAAAAGTGTGCATTTACAGTGGAGGTGATTTTAATGACTCAATGGCTTAATGACATTAATGGCTTGATTACCAATTTTCCATAAGATAACTGTAATTACCCATGCAATTAAGAATGAAAAAATATCTTGCATGTGAATGGCAGGACAGAATATTAACACCCCTAGTGTTTCTGTATATTGGGAAACAGCATGCTGGGACCTTAAGTAGAAGTGACTAAACTTAAATATACAGGGTGTCCCAAAAGTTTCCATACAAAGGGGAGTGTGTGTGCAAGCACCGTGTCGGTTATGCCTTCATTAGTGGATGTTCGTGGACGCCCACTTCTCGGTTAGTCCACAACACTTCTAGTCTTTTGAATTTGTTAATAAGTTTGGCAACACTGTCATGTGTGTTGTGCTTGCCATGTTTCCTGTTAAAGTCCATTGCAACCTTGCGACAGCTTCCTGATCCAGCCATGAGAATGATTTCAATTCGTTCTTCTTTTGTCAAAGGCATTCTTAAAGGCTAGCTGAAAAAAAAAGTAAGTTTCCCCTGTGTATGGAGACTACTGGGACACCCTGTCATTTCAATAATACAATGTAGTAAACAGGCTAATACTATGTCGATATTGTGTTATATCTATAGGTAGATTATGTATATTAATTATGACAAATTTGCTCCCCTTGTAAAGCTTGAGAACAACAGGTTGCCATCAAATATATGCTTTTTAATTGAAATACTACTGAATTATTAGCAGTTTATTTCGAGTAGCCTACTGTTATTCAACTTACCAGCTCATCTGTGTTAAGAACAGAAATTAAAAACTCAAAGATTCCCACCATGACCTAATATTACCAAATGGGGCTGTTTAAATTTCTGGTTTCATGACCAGTTGCGCATCTAAAACATACAGGTGAAGAGAGTTATTCAGTGGCATACAACTGGTGAATTTATAGTTTCTAGAAACAATCAACACATATAAAAACAGAAATATAATACTGTACATTTGCTACAAATGAGAGATGCATTGATAGTATTTTGCAGACTGAGCACAAATGCATGTTTTTGGTACTTATTGTTTATTCAGTACATACAGATGCCAAAATGAGTAATCTACTTAGTATTAAGCAATCAAAGGTGTCATGAAATTTATTATTTAGCTCTGTTTATGTTAAAATGAGCACAAGGTGCCATACATTTCACCTTGACTGACAAGCAAAGTATAGACTCTGCTGAGTGAAAGGAATTGGTATTGGTATATCCCTGTTTCAGTTCCTTTTACTGGTATATCCCTGTGATGAATGACAGTTTTCCAGTTGCCCCAGTATATGAGAATTGTACAGTATAGTTGGTAGCAGTATTGAGTCAAAACAATGGTACTGTAACAGCCCTAGATGTGCCCATGGCAATGGGGACACCTTGGTGGTTTTCTACTCAGTGCCACCAAGCTGGGCACATAAAACCTGGTTTCCCCTTCCAGCAAGCTGTTACCTGCAGTGTTCACAGCCCTGGGCAGTGCATAACGAGAGCAGTTTTCTTATGTGCTGCTGAGACTTGCTTGTTTTCCTCTGCTTTCACCATCATGTCTTTCCACTGGCATTGTTAATTCTGACACTGTTCAAATTGGCAATATCTGTGCATTGCTGACAAAGCTGAGATTGGTGTGCTCTTCAGTGCATGTTAATATGTCTACATGTGTATCAGCATTCATTATATGCAACAGAGGCCAAAGCACTATGATCAACCATGAGTGCTGTGTGTTATGCATATGTGTGTGAGCATATACATGGCAAGGGATTGTGACCGAGTGGCTGCTGGCAGCAGCACGACCAGCACTGCTCAAACTCAATGAATATTTTGACAGTGGAGACTCATTGACTGATTGGACCTGGCTCAGTTTCCAAACATGTGCAAATGTAACAATTTAATTGTGTGCTCCACAAAAGCAATTTTTATAAAGTCTCCACAAATCTGTCCTTGGCTTTGCATCTTTTCCAGTGTTTACCAGACACTTTAGAGCATGGCCTTCTAATTATACAGAGGTGTGAAATTTTGAAGAAACCTTTGACTTGGAAAGGCTTGTCTTTTATTGTAACACACACCTCATAAAAGCTCACTGGTAATTTTATTTCAGTGGAAAATGAATCCGCTGATCCGTATACAAATCCCTAAACTCCCTCCTTCCCTTGCTTCCGGGTTAAGAGGCTCTTCAGTCTGTGGTAAACCACTGTAATGGCACAAGCAACATTTGTTGGGCAGTGGGTATATAGTTCTTGCTGTGCCTGATAGGAACTTCTGCAATAAATCTCTCTCTCTCTCTCTCTCTCTCTCTCACACACACACACACACACACACACACACACACACACACACACACACACACACAGGTCAAATTCAAGGCCCGACTGTTTAACTGGTTTAGAAACCAGGTCAGTTGGTATATTCCCACCAGTTGGTTTATGTCTTTTACCAAAAACACATGAAGTGTGTCTGTGTCTACCAACTCTGGCTCTGGGACTGGTAACCCTGCTCTGTATCACTCATGGAGATGGAAGTTATGGAATTAAAAGTCATAGTAGTACTCCTAACAGATACTGAATGTGTAGTGCAGCAGGTGAAATAAATATTTAGTCTCCTTTAGCTCTCACACCCTGCATATTTATGTAAAGGGTGCCTGTAGTTCATTCTTAGACAATTATATATATACAGTATATACACTATATTACCAAAAGTATTCGCTCACCCATCCAAATGATCCAGAATCAGGTGTCCTAATCACTTGGCCTGGCCACAGGTGTATAAAATCAAGCACTTAG
>CM074957.1:14294805-14310140 GCA_037577455.1 Pangasius macronema | reverse complement strand
ACCTTTTAACTTCTTCATTTGTCTTGAAGTAATGAGGGAATGGACAGCACCTGGTCAATTAACTATATATATTAATTATATATACACACACACACCTACAGTCCCCTCCAAAAGAAACAAACCACAGCTGAAAGAAGCTGCAGTACAAGCCTGGAAAAGCATCACAAAAGAAGAAGTTTGGTGGTGTCAGTGGGTCGCCAACTTGATGCAGTTATTGCGAGCAAAGGGTATGCAATCAAATATGAAGTGTTATTTACTTTAATTTACGACTATCTTTTCCAATACTTTTGAGTGGTCTGCCATCAAAGGTGCCATGTTCTACATTGTTTAACACATCTAGATGTACATATCAGGAAATGAAAGCTGAAATTCCACTGTCTCATGTTAATTTTTTGATTTCAAACAAATAAAGCAAGTCCTCAGTGTATAGAAAAAACAAAAGAACTGGACTTGCAGTTCCAATACTTTCAGAGGGAACTGTATTTTCATCAATCATTCTGATGGATGTGAGGCTTGAAAAACACTCATGCTGCCTCATTCTGGGCTAAGCACTGTGGAGGAAAAAATCCAAAACACTGGCCAAATATCTAATTCTAATTTAAAAAAAAAGTCATAGTACATAGCTAGGACTGTCAGTGCTCCATTATGGAACTGTTAAACCTTTAAGGAAATAATAAGTCTTTAGTTCATGACGTGCTTCTGTCTGATGCACTGACTTGTTCTGATTGGAGCAGTGCATAATGTCCTTTGCCATTCCAGCAACCTGGCGCCAGAGCTCTGTAGGAGAGCATGCACCTTACGCACCTAGCAGCTGCATTTACAAGCGCCCATAGAGTGCCCTGAACATGCACAGAACCTCTCCGAGTCCAAACTCTTTAATATTGCCTCTCCTGTCTGTTCGCCAATCTAGTTCTTTGGCCTTAACTGTAACCACATGCTACCTACGTCATGTTTTCCAGTGAAGCACATCTCTGAGAGAGGAGAGGAAAGATCTCCCTTCCCTGATACAGTATGGATAAGACACTCAGAGGAAGGACCTTTGAGAATAACCAACCCATTAGAGTGATGTAAATGTTAGTTAAAAAATACAGATTCTCCTTGGGTACTTCGGACAGTTCTCTGGGGATCAATGTTTCACAAGCACACACTCGCATAAAACATGTACACCAGGCAGAACACACTGCCACGCTCTGATGTCACCCTCCAGCTCTTGGACTCGACTGCACTTTGAAAATCTTTATTTAATTCACTGACGTCATTAGTTTTTTTTTTTTCCTCGACTTTGGTTTTGGTCACAATGTACTGTATCTATGAAAACAGCGTGCACTAATCTGAAAATCTGAGTCATCCAAATCATATGAGACGACAAACATTGCTTTCCGAAGTGGAGCGAGGGTGAAATGCTGTAAGATTTGTCATCTCTGTTGCAGGTTAAGCTACTGTGGGAAGGACCAGGAACTACGGGGGTGCCCCAGCATCCACTTCTGCTAAAGAGAAGTGGTAGACAGAAATAAAGAGAGTACAAATTAAAGGTCATTAAAAGGTCAGTGCACATACAAATGAATTCTTTGACTGTTTGGAAAGTACTTAAAAAATTGACGAGAACTAATGACTATGAAGTTAACATGGTGTACGTATGAAGGCCACATCAGGCAGCAAATAAGGAATAAATCATGATGGATATAAGTGGATTATTTTCCTATATCCGCATGTCCTGAAGTGTTTTCTTTCTCTTACACCACAGCAACTGGCAATTTTTAATTTATTAATGAATGGTACTTTTAATTTTTCCCAGATTATTAACTGTTTATAGTTACATTTAATGTTGAGGAACATCCATAAGTCAAGTTACTTTCTGTTACCACTTCCTTTACAGCAACTCTGTCCTAAAATTCCATGTTTATTTACAGAAATCTTCACCATATCAATGATCATGTTTCTCTTTGTTAAATAACAAATCCATTTTCTTAATCTTTTTATAATTAAGCCTAGATTTTATATGGAGTCTCTCATACAAGTCACTGTGAATGACCTGGGAAAATGATATTAGAACAAGAGCATTCAAATAAAACTATCATTTATGTTGCTGTCAAAGCCATGCTGTTATAGGAAATTAATCCACACCTTCAGATTCAAGAATTCAACAGGGCTGTGGTAAGGAGTTGCGTAGGGTATGTTTATACAGAGCCGAACCCCCATGCTGCATAAAGTGAGAGATGTTCTCTGAAAGATGAAGTGGCGTACGTGCAACAGGAAGTTAGAGACAAGGGCGGGCCGTGAAACTTGAGGCTGCTCTACCTGCTGGTGCCTGTCCTGAGTGAGAGAGAGGAAAGATCAGCGGGCAGGAATTCTGCCTTGACAAAGACCTGTCAGCACTTAGAGTTTCTATGGCAACCCTGGAATGTTTTCTTTAATAATAGGCAACTCAGTGGCTGCATGCTCATCTATACTTACTAATCCTTTTAGACATCTGTCAAGCAACATTTTCTACACACACACACACACACACACATGATTGCCGTTCAGCACTTTAGACCTACTTACAGACACCGGAAAGCTCAAGTTCATCTTTCTAACACAAAGAAGCCAATAGGTGGCGGGGAGGGGCAGATGACAACACAGTGACAACATTTTAGCCTCCTGTATTTTCCTGACAAAACACTTGACGCACTCCTTTTGGAACTTGAAAGGAGGACATGCAGGGGACAAATTAGATGCATTGTTAGAATGAGAGGGGGAAGGAGGTAGTTTTTTTGTGGGGCACGCATGCGATACTATCTCTCGGGCAAGATGGTATCAGAGTGTCTATCAGCTCACTGGATGGGGAGGGCTAAGCAGTTTTGCCTCATTGATGCAGGATGATTACACTAGGCTGGGGAGCTGAGGCTCGCTTTGTTGTGCAGCCAGCTTGCAGGGGGTCCTGTGAGGTCTGGCAGAGGCCGATAATACAGATAAAGGTTTCATATTGGAGGTACAGACAGGGCTGTAAGGCTCTTTTTTTTTTTACACCAAATTGGGCTAATTTGAGGATGCAAAAAGCAATGTTTTTTATGGTTTAGCAAGTTTAAAGCAAACAATTGGAATTAAATCGCATCAATTTCTGCAAACATAGGTTACGGCAAACAAAGGGAAAGTGTAAGTGTAAGTACAGTGTATCTATGAACTACAGAACTATTTCTACTGTAAAATATATTGCAAAGATTAGGAGAGGGAAAAGGGAATTATGGAATGGATAATAGCTAAAAAAAAAAAAAAAGAAAAAGTAGATTGCAGATACTGCAAAGTAATGTGTGCACACCATGGCTAACTTGTTTCCCATGCAATCACCAGAACTGCAAATAAGAAGAAATTTGTGTTTTTCTTTTCTAGTGCCTGAACCCTTGAAGCTAGTTTCAGCCTATTTTATGTAGTTTTTGAGATAGTTGGGCTGTAAATTTTGCTGAGACCTGGCAACCCTGGGCACAGTGGAGAAATATAAAAGCTTACATATCATTTGCAGCATGATATGTTGATATATTGATATATTGGATGTTTGAGGGTTTTTTTTTTTTTTTTTAAAACAATCTGATCTATTAGCACGGTTTGGTTTTCATAATGCTAATTGGTCTTTCTTTCTTTCTTTCTTTCTTTCTTTCTTTCTTTCTTTCTTTCTTTCTTTCTTTCTTTCTTTCATTATTAGCAAAGTTGGCATTTCTAACTCAAGTCCTCTTCCTGCTGTTTAAGGCTGTAAATGATATGTGCACCTCTGCTTTAATGCTTTTGTCTTGGCATGGGAAAGACAGCCCATCCCAGGGTGCTCAGTGCACTGAAAGCCCTGGTCTCTCTGCCTCCCTGACCTGCGTCTTTGTCCTTCCATGGAGGCAGGGGAGCTCTCACAGCCTGATGGCATACTACTGGACGTTCACTGGTGAACAACACACTCCTGAGGAACTCATACCATGGGAATCCAGCCTGTACAATTAAACGGCATGGCCATTGTGCTGCAGAGCACTATTGCTGCTTCACCTAGGAGAACAAGATAAGCTTTGTTCTGCTCAGAGTTAAAAACAAGTAAGAGATCAGACAGATCTATCCTCGTTTCTCTTAGCACATGCTTCTTCTGCTTCCAACCAAGGCCGACCTAGGCTTACATGCTGGAAGGTGTTGCAGTGAAATGAAGACAGCTGGTAGTGCTGCAAGAAGGCAACGCAGTACACATGGCAAAGCTTCAGGAGAAAAAAATGCACTCTGCATTTATACTACAGGGGGAATAATATTCAAAGTATAGGGCTGGGAGGTGTAAAAGCGAAATCAGACACCCCTTACGGTACATTCCCATGCACACTGTAATCTGAGCTGTTTTTAAGGGACTTGTGTTTTTAGTATAGAAATACACCATTCTGATTATGTATTTAAATGAAGTACTGGCAAAAGAAATATTTTATAGTGAATTCTTTGGCGTGGCTGAACTTTTAGCACAATGTCTAATGCATAGATCAGGTTTATGTGAGCTGATTTAGGGTGTTGATTTACCTGTGATGAAGTTTATCCAGGTAACAAGATCTTTTTGATCAGTAAGAATTAGATCTTTTTGAATAGTAAGAATTTGCAAAATAATTAACACAACTGTGCCCTGGGTTCTTTATGGTAGCTGCGGTAACTATCACCCTCCTTGGCGCCAATAGGATTTACAGCTCTTACTAATGCCTGGATAATGCCTGGGAAGATTTATATAATCCTAACTGATATTGAAAATGTTATAGAGCCCAGACAGATATGTATAGAATAATGATAGATTTCATAGATTTGTTATCTTAGAACATCTTTCAATCATCAGAGCCCCACACTATAAGAATTTCCCAGTATAAATTTGCATTACGCTCATGATTCAGAGCCCTAACCAATAATCCTGACTCTAGGAACATGGAATTTCGCAGAATTTCTCAAGAACAAACATGAGTTCAGATCAATATATTCTATCATTAAATCAAATGAAATAACTACACTGATTGAAGGGTTTAAGTTTTCATAATTTTCTTAATTATGATTATATATATCCAGTGATTGCATTAATTATATCATAAACATGCTGTGTAGCGCAGGCTATAAGGTTAAATACCTTCAGTTGATGGATAAAAAAATAACAAAGTAAATAAAACTTACTATAAACATTATTCTATTCTCAAAAAAAAAAAAAAAAACTCATCATGGTAAAGTTTGCATTAGACAGTTGTTAATAGCATTGTTAGCTAACCCAGGTTTGAGATGGGCATTTAGCCAGCTAGCATTTAGCAGAAGTGTTTAAACTGAACTCACTGTGAACGATGTGTAACATTGCATTTGGATGTATGACGATAATAACAACTGGCAGTAAATTATTATTATAGACTATTTATACCTATATATTAGTACACAAATAGTGCAGTTGGATTGCCTGTGTGTGTATTATTCTTTAATACAAACCTAGCTGTCATATGTCCAGCTAATAGCTACATACAGCCTATGTAAAAGGAAGGCAAGTAACAGGTTTTACATTTTATTCTAAATGGTTTAGGAACATTATGTTGGAGTTGGAACATAAGAAGGGAAATGTTAAAATATTGGTTCTACTTGAAGTGAAACAATTAATTTTGTTTCAGAGACAACATATGGTGTTGGCATTACGCGAATAGATGTGTTTAAAATATTCAGGTTAGGGTTAAGCCACAGGACCAAATTTGACTCAAATGCAGTGTATTAATGTACGATTAGAATGACTGTCAACTGCCCTATTCAGACGATATTAGTTTCTCAGTCTGATGTCTGTAATTTTTTTTAATGCTATAATTGGTATTGAAATCATAATTATGGCATCGTGACAACCCTACCACTGACACTGAGTAATAAGAGTTTGGGGAAACAACTTGTGGTTGGTTAATTGAGGGAAATCCCTAATAGAGGATAGGAGTATAACTGTACTATAGTGCCCTAAGACACTGCTAACTGGCTTCACCTTCTTCTATAGAACTTTGCTCTGTGCTGTGGGTGTGTTTGGTTAGCAGTTGATCCTAGTCCTACCTTGAGCTCACTCTCATCACATGCAGTCTGTCAGCAATGCCTCTGTCTAGATACAAAGGGCTCATGTTTCCTTACGTGGGCAGTGGAAGTTTCAAGTAGAGCAGGTGAGCAGTAGAAGCCGCTTGGCCCTGTTACTCCGGTCTTGCTGCTTTGTCTACATTTGAGCCGCAGCTTTGTGTCCTGATCTCTAAATCAGCCAACAGCCCAGAGCACACGCATCCCAGGCCAGCCAAATCCCAATCCCCACAATTTGTTCAATTATGGGAACTGGGGCTCAACTTTCTTCTGAGGAATCCACAGTTTCCAGTCGAATAGGAAACTGTCGGGTGATTTTTGGCCAAGCAGCATATAGGCATAATCCAGTGGGCAACAGGGTGGGAGGGAAGTGACAGTTTTCAGATGGGGAGAGAGGGAGGGCCTGACTCCAGAGGAGAGGCATAGCTCCAAAACTGGTGCCCCAAAGGAGCTGTGAACAGCCAGGGACCAGACGTTGCCATACTAGTGTTGGTGTCGACAGTAAGACTAAGCGCACACACGCTTGCACGGTCCACTTTAACGTTCACACATGGCGTGAGCCAAGAGGCTTTTTCCAAGAATACCAATTAGACCCATTTTTGAAAATGTACTTCAGGGAGAAAAAAAAAATCCATCTGTTTCTTGTTCATTTCCTTTCTGCTTCCATGACAGTCATAAAAGGAATTAGTGATTGCATTCATAATTGAATAAAACGAGCCATTATAACAGAGACTATAAAGCTACTTCGCAAATTTTAGAGACTATATAGATAAAGATCCTAATCAAAATAGCTGTATATTTCACTCTTTTAAGACCTTTAAATATCTTAAAACATCAGCTCTTTACTATTGATTGTATCAACATCTATAAAGAACACCACCAAATCAGACTGTCTCAGAAGTCACAGATTTAGACACAGATGCTCTAAATTTATGTTTTTTTTTGTATAGTCCACACTACAGCCCCTCTATAGTCTATGATTTACCAGCCTACCAACTGATTCTCAACATGTCACATAATGTTTATCTTTCAACAACATGTCAAAGATTTGAAATCGTAACAGGACTAGAGACTAGAGATAGTCTATACATTAACTACTAAACACTAAGAGCTAAACCCCATAAGCCTACTTCATGAGAGTCAGCTGACAGGTTGTTAACAGCATGCAGATGGTCAGTTTTTTAAAAAAATGTCTACAGCGTACTTGCCAAATAAAGTCTTACCAAACAATCTATTATTTTTCAAAACCAGTTGTAATAAATTATAATATGTGAAACATGTCCAAAAATGGTGGTTACCAATTTTTTCCTTGGAGCCAATTTACATAGTTTATTAACAACATTAAATTACCACTCCTGACCCCACAATCATCAGTGCCACCAGGACAGGCTACACCATATATTTTAATGTCTTTATTCTACAGGTTTATTCAGATATCTTAAATAAACAATCAGAGTAATAGTATTGTCAACAGAAGGCTGTGACTTTCCTGCTCACACGACTGTCCGTCACTCTAAATTCCACTGTATTTGACACTACCAGTAGACTCTCACATACTCAGTCCACATTCACTTCCTTGACCTCAGCGTGATGTCATGGTACGTGTAATTTTCTCAATCTAACAGAAGTGGTCAGTAACTATTTGATGCATAGTCGTGTGTCTGTGAATTACCCAGTGTTATTGCACATATGATGGGAGACTCCACTTCTTCTTTCCGAAGAACAAGCTGAGTGGTTCAAAAAGTGGCCATAGATATCCCTTTTGACAGCACGGCTGCATGAGAGCTTCTTCGCCTTTCCCATATTCTCCAAGACAAAAGAATGTCTAAATTCCCCATTCTCTTTCTCAGGGGTGGAATTCCCTAACACTTCCCTAATACAACCACCAATCCGCTGGCTTTTCTTTTTCTATCTAGTGAATTACATTGACTAGATAGAAACACCATGCTGTTTGTATGGTAAATTGCATGGCCTTATAGAATTTGAATTTTGGACTTTTTTAAACAAGGAGGGGCTTCCTATTTCAAAAGAGCTGACTTGTTTATACATCTCAGACAGGCAATGTATGCATTAATATATGTATATGCATGCTCCCCGCTCTTTTTTTATTTTTATCCTCTTGCTTCTCTGTGTTTTTTCCAGCAGAGAGCTTGCTTAAGAGAAGTGGTGGCAACAGCGACATTGGAGGTTCCCAGGGTAGATTTACGGTGAGAACCCGTCCTGAGAACAAACAGACAGGAAGGGGCTCATGATGCACCTAGAATACTAATCACCAAACACCCACCCACACACTACTTCTCTCAGGGCAGCTGATTGCTAAAATCTTAGCTTCAAGGGAGAACACTCACTCACCTGTTTGAGATTGGAGGTGTCTGTGCCTGCCTTTTCCACCATAGGCAATTACAAACTTGGTATGTAGAAACAAATGCAGCATTTTGGCTGTAGTTACTGAGGTAATGATGGTACTGGCGAGTGCTGCTTGCGGTTGATCGCTGCATTCTGCTATTGGAAAGTGGGCAAAGCTGATGGCACTGAAAGAATGCTTTTACTGAATTGATGAACTACAGTACCTTGTGGTTGTTCATAAATAACCCTTGGTGGGGGGGGGGGTACTCAGCTTGCATAGGCTTTCAAGCATTGAGTATTCTTGATGGGGTTTTAGATTTGTAGGCAGCAGGGAGAGAATAAAACTATGGACTGTCTATGAATCTCAGGGGATGGGTTTGGGAAAATCTGAGCTAGTGTTTATGCCAAGGTCATATGCAAGGTCGTCATTGCGCTTGCTGATCCTGTCTAATCCCACTACCACTTTCTCAACTTTTATAATCCTATTCTCTGGAGACATAATGAGTCAAGATTAGCATGTGGTGAACACTGATGGTGCCTCCTGCTCCTCTGTCTTTAGTGGGAGAGAAGTAGATCAGCTGCCAAGAGGACATGATTAATGGTTGTCTCTTGGTAAACCACACCAAAGCCAGCCTTAAGAAGTTGATACACCAAATGCAGGGATGTACAGAAAATCCAAACTTCAAGAGCCTGCCCTCCTAATTTCAAACTGCCTACATATCCAGACCTGCCCAGCTTCCAACAAGCCAATAAGACTTTCCCACACAGTCTAACTCAAAACACAAAATGTTTACCATATTAAGCTCTTCAACTTTATGGAACTTCATTTTGATGGTACACATCACAAATTTGTCCTGGATGCTTGCTGGCATCATAGAGGCTTTTACTTACTTAATAAAACCCTGAAAAATGTCATTTTAGTGTGCATTTGCACTTATCACTTCTTGCGACCTTGATGGTTCAGCAACAGTGGTGGTAGATTGGCATGGGCTATCACAATGTCTCCTGTACACGAGCATGCAGCTTAATTTGCTGGCAAAATACAGACTACTGTGACCTTTTTCCAGCCCTTTGGCTTGCGGCTGCCAGCAAAGTCGTTCAGGAAAAAAAGGGAGTGGAAAATAGAGTCCAAGAAGTGATTGACTGAACAGTTCAATAACTGAGGGCTATTTGGTGGTTGCTGTGTGTGAGGAAACACTGGTGTTATTAAAATTAATGAGATATGGGTGGAGACACATTGACACAATCAACTCGCTAAAGGAGGAGTTCCTCTGCTATGATATGCTGTTATATGAAAAACGTTTTCTTAGTGAGGCAGTGTCTTTCAGAGCAAACACAAACCTTTGTCAAATATATTCTTCCACAGAACCTCCAGTTTACTTGAACTGTCCCTTGGACTGTGGGTCAGACAACAAAGGGCTTAGTGGTGGATGTTCTGTGGTCATTATGTCATGCTGTTCAGCACTGGTTTATGGAAACAGCCACTGATGCTCTGTTCAAAAGTGTAGACTTGAACAGAGTAGTGTAGACTTGTTGAATTGTATTTGCTTGGATTTCATACTAACCTTTTTTTTCTCTCAGCCACCATTCTATTCATCTCGACCAACATCATTAATGACCTTGGCATTGTTTCTGACTGGATATAGGGGAGTGGATGTATGGCACCAGTAAAGTTGCTTACAGTCTGCATTAGGCAACAGGGACTTCATGGAGTAGCCATCCATTGAAAATAGGCCTAATTATTTAGCATGGTGTGGTTGCAAGTGGTGGCCCCATTTCTCATCTGCAATCCCAATTCCTCTCTCTCTCCCTCACACACACACACACACACACACACACACACACTGCCCCTCCTCTTCCTTACAGCATGGTTGCATACTAATGGCATGTTCCAGGACGGATTGACTCGGTCTTTCCAAGTAAGTGACAGGATTAGGACATAGCAAATATGAATTCTGAACATTTCATGATTATTTTGCCAATAAATCATTCTGTCTAAACAATTAGAGTGCAAATATTTATGCTACGTAAATGAGGGCAACGATGTGGGTAAAGAAATCAGTTTATTGAACCCAAGCTGAGGAAATCACAAAGCCCATTACAAAACTCCTGGTTATCTGCATGTCATAACATGTTAAAGCATTGAATATACAAATCCCCAAGGAGACCACTGACCCTTAGATATAATCCAGATATTTCTCTCCATCTCTTACTGAAGTCCTGGAACAAAACTCTAGGCCTTTACAGGGTATAAAATAAGGAATCTACAGCAGGAGATGAAGCCAATTTTCTGAAATACTAAATATTCTACATGTTCTGTGCTTTCCACAGTGATATATCTAAGTTATGTTTTATGTATTAGACATTTTAAGACTGACCTTGTGTTTTGTAATATGTTATTTCTGGCAACAAAAAAAGATTATGCATTCCAAAAAAAAAGTAACCACCATAGAAACAAAACTATTATAACTAAGTATTCATTTTGTGAAACATGAGGTAAAAAGTGTTGATAGTATTTTTGTAATTTATGAAGTTCCATTTGCTCAGAGGAAGCTGAAGCTGTCTAGGAAGACCCAGGGGAAGTCCCTCTTCCATGAGCAATAAAGCTTCAACTGCCACCACATGCTAGTTCATGTGCACTGCCTGGAATGTGATAATGACCAAGCAACATCCTGAAAATCCCCAGCATGCTGACAGCAATAATCTCCTTTGCTGTGCCACTGTTTAGAGTTGGGGTGGCTGAATATTGTGGCCTTAATTCTATTTATTTATATTTTCTAACCCCACTTTCTCCTTCAGATGAGTACATGCATGGGGGGCTGGAACGGGTAAGTGAGCATTCTATTGGGGTCTTAGTTTGGCTAATCTCCCCCATGTGAAAGCACAGGGAGCCTTTGCTGCCAGGGAATTCCACCTCCCCTCATGTCACAGGGGACTAAAGACACAGATGCTTAAACGGCTGGGGGCCAGGCAACAAGACACGCCTCCAAAAAAGCACTGCTCCAGTCAGCCAAGGGGTGTGAGAGAAAAAAGTTCTCAGGTTCAGTGGCATCATGAACATCATTATCACCTGTTTTGAGAGACTTCCCCCTTCCTCCATGTCTTTTTGCATTTTGGTATGTCAACATTGCTTGATAATTTATTCTTGGGTGTTTAAATAAAAAAAATTATAAGATGTGGCCAAATTGCATATAAATTTGCTGGTAAATTTCATGTGAATTACAGTGTGAAGGTGCAAACAGTGACAATAAATGTGTTCCACTGTGCTGTTGGAGCTCATAATGAATTTTAGACGTTATAAATTTTTAATCAGATGTTGTGTCTACTGTGAGGTGAGCAGTGTCATGAAGACAAGTTAGTATGGTCAGTCTCAGATACGGATACATATGAACCCAAAATGTTTGGTTAGGTTGATTAATCATGGGAGGAAAGTGTGAAGGGAATTTTAGTTGAAACAATTGATAAGCAACGTGGTTGGGACAGAAATTGTGCAAACCATGTTGATGTATGTGTATCATTGCTATCATTAGTGTGGTGTGGTTGATTGGTAACTATAATCATGTGCTATAGGCTATGAAAAAAAAAAAAGATCACAAAAACACCCAGGTAAAGGACACTGGCCTAATTGAACAGTGGCCACGTTGCCTCCTCTGACTCTGTATACTTTGGACTGTCCATTTCTTTTTTTTTTTTTATTTCATCATGTAATTAGTGCCTGCTTGTTAAACTGAGGTGACTAGTAGCACCTTTGGCATTTAGGTTTCGACAGCTGAGCATTTGCACACGCCTGCGGTGTGAAGTATCATACTGTATGAGCACATTTCTGACGCAATTTTCAGCGTCTCCTTGACAGACAGCTCATTCAGTGTTGTCAAGTGACAAGACGTAAGCTTGGTTTTTAATATGTATTTAGGGGGTTTACTAACAAGCCTACAGTGGCATCCTATTGACTTTACATGTGGCATGACTGAATGATCATCTGAATGATCCTATGTAGGCCAGGATGGGGATTTACTGACATCTGGACTGGTTCTGCTCCATTTTTAGAGAAAATCAACAACTTGTCTGTTATGCTATTGCAACTAAATTATTAGAAATGAAGTTATTTAATATCAATTCCAATCTATACATAGAGTTTTTGAAATTTGAAGCAGCACATGCCCCCTTAGTTGAATGGATATCATGTCCAGGTCCTAAGAATCACGTGCATCCATTTATGGAACCTCTCTGTCCTCTGCAGTCTCTGTACCCTTGCTGCACATCTGTTCCCCAGTCTCTCTGTGTACACATAGTGTTCCGGTGAGTTCCAGGACAGAAGAGGGGAGGGGAGCAGCAGGGAGCAGGGAGGCAGCAGCACATAACATAACATAATCTCCTGAGGGTGAAGCGTCATCTGGGAAACATTGCTTTCTTTCCCTTTTCCCCTTTTTCTGTGTATGTAGTATGGCCCATTGGTGGCTTCATTTTCACCCCTGAGCAACTGGGTTTGGCCTGCTTTGTCTATTTGTCTTCTCATCTGTCTTCCGTTCATTTTCTGACATCCCTTGTGTGGTTCCAGAGATATTATTTTCTTCCACATCTTTTACATATTGCCTTAATTCATGGATGCAAGAAAGTAGAAAAGTGGTGAGAAAGCACCATGAAAGGTGCCACCAAAAAACAGGCCCTTTTTTAATTCTATCATTGAAAAAAGTCCTCGAACACACTGTGCTTTATGGGGGATGCCAAAGTACATGTAAAAAAGTGAGTCAGTGTTTGGAGGTTATGTTTACAGGTACCCTGTTTTTTTTCTGCACTTTTTTCTTTTAACGTGATAATCCCCCTCCCCCCATTTTTCGTCCTTCCTTCACTTTTATATGTGTATAGTGACATAAATGACATCTCATGAGTGGAACTTGGATGGCCTTGTCTGTTTAAAAAGAGCTGAGATGGGAGAGTGCAACCTCTTCTCTCATGCTTTTCTCCTCCCATGCTGCTTTCACTTACCATCTCCTCCTTCTCCTCCTCCTCCCTTGCTTTAATTAAAGAAACAATCATCGTTTGCATTACAATGGGAGCTGAGACCATTCGCCATTAGTGACCCGTTTGGCATGGGAGTGGCGGTTCTCCCATTAGCTAGGAACAGGCAGAAAGAGAAAACCGAGGACCTGGAGCTGGTTTAATGCCATTGTATGATAAGCATCGGCCCACTAAATCTGGCCAGGCCAAATCCCTCTGGAGAGGGGCTGAGTGCCGAGCTGAGAGGAGGCAAGAGAGAGAGAGAGAGAGAGAGAGAGAGAGAGAGAGCTGAGCTGAGTGGGTCTGGGCTGGCTCTCACTCTCATACTCCCCCACCCACCCCCCAACACACAAACTCTCAGCTGTCCCACTCCACAATAGGTTGAGCATCTTTTGTGGCATTAACGGTTTGTAGGAGTGAGAGAACAATGTATGAGAAGTGAGGAGCACGGAGTTCCCACACATAGGCCTGACGTCCTTGCAAACACACGCACACACACCCGAACACACCATCAGAGACAGCGATCCAAGTGTCCCTCTGTGTAATTGCTTCTATTAAAAACACTTTACACATATCAGTATGTTTATATATTTATTCAGTATGTGTCACACCTAATAGCATGCACATCATTTTCAGCCCCTTCCTCATGTAAGCATTCAAAAACATCCACAAAAACACACACATAGCACACGTATATTCATTCCGATGTGACGTTTGATGGATTTCTGTTTGGTCATGATTAATTTGTCATGTCTTTTAATAGGAGAAATCAGGAGACAGGAATGTGATGAGCTAATCAGTCACAAAACTGAGAGAGAGAGAGAGAGAGAGAGAGAGAGAGAGAGAGACTGGTTCAACTGATCATTCAGGCACATTTATTATTCTTTTAAAAAATGACCAAGAAAGCTATTGAAAACATCTAATTGATAGGCAGGTATGGAAAACACTAGATTAATTGTACTTAAGTACTAATTTTGAAGATTTGTACTTTACTTAGGTATTATTGATACTGAATACTTGTACTTTTATACTTATACTTGTAATTCTGCTTTTTATATTCTACTTCTCCTTGTATTTTCATTTTGACCTTCAAAGTACTCATTAACTATTTCAAATGCTATGAGATATTGTTCATGCCCAGTTACTATGGCAATCAGTTGTGATCTTGCTTTTATTTTTACAATACTGCACAAAACCCTGATACTTGGTCCTTGAGCTAGTTAGATGTTCTCTTTTGCTGGATTTACAAACAATTTATTCAGGATGACGTGTCTCCTTTATCTCCCATGTAAAAACAAAATGAAACTTAAAACATTGAGCTTAAAATTTCACCTCATTCACTCCAAACATAGCTATCCAGCAAAGCAAATTCTATGTTTGTCTTATTTGATGAGATAAATAAAAATGAATGGTCATTTCTGATCAAAATGATTAAAATATTTACTCTTGTAAATATATTAGGATTTTTGAGTCCAAATTTTTAACTTAGTAAGGTTTTGATACCCATACTTTTAATTAATTACAGTTTCTCTGTACTTTTTCCACCCTTTTTTTGCCATTGACAGAGAAGAGACAATATATTCAGCACTACTTGTAAGTTCTTCTTTAAAATGTGTCAATATAATAAGGAGGCAAAATTGACTGTAGTTGTCAGTGTTGTTGATATCATATGATGAGTATGAGTTCATATGGCTATGATTCACTGCTAGTCAACAAATGAGCCATTTCAATGGTTTTCAGTATTTTGGAAATAATTTAGAAGACAAAGACGAAGCCTTTATTTTTTTCCCATGTGCATTACAGCACAGTGATATTCTTTTCTTTGCATCTTCAATTCTTTTCATCTTCAATTCAATTCAATTCAATTTTATTTGTATAGCGCTTTTAACAATGGACAATGTCACAAAGCAGCTTTACAGAAATAAATGGATTCACAAAAA